>JAZKJV010011496.1:0-212500 GCA_037367405.1 Ottelia alismoides | reverse complement strand
TGTTCTTATAAAGAGGTACCACGATGTTTCTCCTCTAATCTTCAGGTATTTTCTTGCTTTGCCAAATAACATTGAATAAATATGTAAGCCAAGTTAAACCACTCTCACCTAAAACTCTCCAAACTTCTATAGGAATGTCATCAATTCCTACACCTTTCCCAAGGTTCATAACCTTCAACATGGTGATTTGTTCTACCATGAGTTTTGACAGCTTTTGAAGGAGGAGGTTCTGGAAGTATTGAACGAATTCACGGATGGAAACATTGGTTTCGAGAATGTCAACAGGGCGTTGCTATTCCTGCTCCCAAAGGGGGATACTCCCGTGAGGGTCGAGAACTTTAGGCCCATTGAGCTTTCCAATGCGATCTATCTCGTGGTGCCTAAGGTGCTGGCGAACAGGCTTAAGGGGATACTGGACTCGATGGTGCTACAGGGTCAATTAGCCTTCATTCCAGGGAGACAGATGGCAGACGGATTAGTAATAGCCTCGAAAATTTGCCTAGATTGGAAGCGGACGAAAACGTAAGGGGCGATGTGGAAGGTAGATTATGCAAAGGCCTATGACTGTGTCGACTGGAGATTCATTTGGGTTTCTTTGAGAAGGAGAGGATTCCCAGAGGCGTGGGTAAGCTGGATGAAGAGATGTGTAACCACCTCCTCCTATTCGATTTTGGTGAATGGTAAGCCCGGGGGGGGGGGGGGGTGGGGGGATTTCTAGCCGCAACGGGAGGTGAGACAGGGGCACCTATGCTGTTTGTTCTTGTGGCAGATGCGTTGGGGGTTCTTCTCAGGAAGGCAGTCGATGTTGGCTGGTGTGACGGATTCAGGAAGGAAGGCATCTCTATCCCTCTATTGCAGTATGCTGATGACACGATCCTTCTGTTGGGAGGTACGACCGAGCATAATTTGAACGCGATGCAACTGGTCGGGATTTTCGGAGCTCTCTCCGGCCTAGAAATAAACAAGTTTAAGTCGACAGTGATTGCTTTCAGGTTGAATAAGGAGGAGCAGACGGTCCTCGCGTGGCAGACAGAGTGTCCGTTAGGGAACCTTCCCATTTCGTACCTGGGATTGCCTTTGGTGGAGGGAAAGCTAAGGAAGGCTGATTGGGATGGGATGGTTCGGAAGATCGAGCAGAGGTTAGCAGGTTGGAAGGCAATCACTCTATCCAGGGGAGGAAATCTGGTCCTGTTAAAGCATGTGCTTTCGGTTGTACTGATTTTCTTCTGTGCCATGCGTCTGATGCCGATTGGGCTGCGAAGGAGGATAGAGGTTTTGATGAGGAGATTCTTCTGGTCTGATGGAAGGCAACAAGGGGTAGGGGTGCATCTAGTCAGGTGGGAAGATGTTACGAAAGGCCACAATGAGGGTGGCCTTGGAGAGCTGCAGGCTTCGAGATGCCGCTTTGAGTCGCCTTTATGGGCTGGGATCCGCCAGATTCTGCCGCAGGTGGCACATAGGCTTCGGCCTAAGGTAGGGGATGGTCATCTCTTCAGATTCTGGCATGACGATTGGACTGGGGGCGGGGTGTTGGAGGGAAGATTCCCTCGCCTTTTCTCTCTGGCAGCATCAAAGGAGGATATACTATTCCAGGTAGCGGAGTTTCGGATGTGGGCGCTGCGGTTCTTTGGGGACCTATCTGACCAACGCACGTACGATTTTCTCAGGCTGCTGTCAGAGTTACCAGAGCAAAGGGAGTTCTCGCATGACATTGATTATTTTTGCTGGGAGGGCGCATTTTTCTCCGTCAAAAGGGCTTACGAGGAACTTAGAAGAACGGTAGACGAGAGTAATGCGGAGCTTTGCCATTACGTGAAAACCATTTGGGCATCAAAGATACCAGGTAGGGTCAAGATATTCCTGTGGTTCTTGAGTAAGGGACGTCTTTGGGACAAGGCGCGAAGGGGGGCGATTGTTGGGGCTCGACGATGCGAACTACGACAGGTACGACGAGGTGGATGAGGATTCGGAGCAACTGTTCTTCAGGTGCCCCGAGTCCGAGCGCGTCTGGATGGCGGTGGACTTGCAGGGGATCAGGCGCGATGGGGCGACAGAGTTCTGGAGATCAGTACGGACCACCGCCAATAGCTATGCAGAAGTTACCTCCATGTCCTTTGCTACTTTATGGACCATTTGGTTGGCAAGGAAAGACCTCATTTTCAACGGTCATAGGTTTTATTTAGAGAATGTACTTTCCCATTGTAACACCCTCTATGCTTTCTGGACCTTGCGGTAATGTACTCAAAATTTTTTAATGAAAGTCTTTGGTGGTGACCCCCTTGAGGGGGAGTCACCCGTTTTATCATAAAAAAAGGTTCATAACCTTCAAAACATCATCTACTTCCTTTGTATTCATCTATAGCTTGCACGATTCAAGTTAGTTTCACTACTAACTAGATCTCCCAAAATGATCTCTCTATTTCCTTCTCCAATGAAAAGCTTATGGAAGTATTGTTTCCATCTAGTCTCTATATCCGTCTAAGTAACAAGCACGCGACCTTCCCCAACCTTAATGCATCTCACTTGAGAAAGGTTTTTTTGGTCTTTCTTTCTCTTGCCCAACTTGAATATATCCTTCTGGCCCTCCTTAGAGTCGAGATTTTTGTACAAAACTTCATAAGCTTTTGATTTAGCTTCACTTACAATTTTCTTTGCTTCCTTTGCTATTTTATAGTTTGTGACAGTTTCATCTGTTTTATTCTTAGACAGCTTTAAAGCACACTCTTTTAATTTTGAGATTCTCTTGCACCCCTCTACTCCACCACCAAGTCTCTTTTTGGCTCAGAGCTCCTCCCTTTGACTCGCATATCATCTCTTTGAATATCCTTCGGATACAAGATGCTACCGCCTCCCATGAAGCTTGATTGCTTCAACTGAAGATTCCACCATCTAGTTCTAGTGATCTTGAAAACTCTCCTTTTTCTTTACAACCATTTTGTTTGCACATTTATGACTAACAAGCAATGTTGGGTGGTCAAACTCACTCATGGGATTACTTTGCAATCTTTGCAACACAACTGATCTCTTCTCCTCAATGCAACGTAATCTATCTGTGTTCTAGTCTAACCACTCTTATAAGTAATTAAATGCTCCTCCCTCTTCTTGAAGAGAGTGTTTGCTATGAAAAGATCATAAGCCGTTACAAAATATAGAATGACTTTTCCCTCTTCATTTCTATACCTGAAGTCATGTCCTCCATGAACAACCTGAAGCATCCTTTCCCACATGTTCATTAAGATCTCCACCTATGCAAGTCATCTCTCTTTGTGGGATTCTTTGCATAAGCTTATCCTAATTATCCTAAAAAGCTTGTTTAATCCTTTCATCTAAACCAATTTACGGTGCATAAATTGAGATGATATTCGGAATTTCTTCTTCGAGCACCACATTTAAAAAAATAATACGATCCCTGAATCTCTGCACTCCAACCACCAATCCATCAAATCCTTTGAACAACCACTCCAACACCATTTCTGCCCTTATCTTTACTTGGATACTGTTGTTGGGAAAAATGAATGGCTTGTTTATTCCATAAGCCCTAGGCTCTCTTATATAGGAGAGTAGCCTATGGGTAAATTACATAAAGTAGACAACTGAAAAATAAAATAACGAAGAGGTACAAGCACTACTCTATATGCGTCAACACTCCCCCTCAAGATGGAGCATAGATATCAATCATGCTCAGCTTGGACGCACACTTCTGGAATGGGCCTCGAAGTAATGCCTTGGTGAATATATCAGCAGTCTGATTCTGTGATGTGACATGAGTTGTAGCAATGAACCCCTTCTGAATCATGTCACGTATGTAGTGACAGTCAACCTCAATATGCTTGGTCCTCTCATGGAAGGCTGGGTTGTTTGCAATGAACAAGGCGGCCTGATTGTCACATTCCAACATCATAGGAAGCGGTATATCAAGACATAGATCTGTAAGTAAAGATTTCACCCACATCATTTCTGTGCTAGCCTGGGCCATAGCCCTGTATTCAGATTCAGCACTGGATCTAGCTACTACTGTCTGTTTCTTGCTCCTCCACGAGACTAGGGCATCTCCAACATAGACTGCAAATCCTGAGGTGGACTTCCTATCCTTGGGGCATCCTGCATAGTCTGCATCAGCACACGCTGTGATAGAGATCTCCTTTCCCTTCTTAAATAGCAAGCCTGCACCTGGAGATGATTTTAGATATCTCAGAATCATGTGTATTGCATCCATATGGACCTGACGTGGTTGCTCCATGAACTGGCTCACACGACTCACTGCAAATGATATATCAGGTCTAGTGATCGTGACATACAGTAGTTTGCCTACCAGTTCTCTGTACCTTCTCTTGTCCACCTCTTCCGTGTCATCATCATAGAGCTTCATGCTGGGATCCATTGGTGTCGTAGCAGGTCGACACCCTAGCATACTTGTCTCACTCAATAGATCTGTAACATATTTCCTCTGCGACATTACTAATCCATATGGATTTCTAGCAAACTCCAGCCCCAGAAAATATCTAAGGACTCCCAAGTCCTTGGTGACAAATTCGGTTCCCAGTCTTTCTTTCGCCTGCTTTATGCCCTGCTCATCATCTCCTGTAATCAAGATATCATCAACATAAACCATGATTACAATGATACCTCTAGCCGTCTTCTGTACAAACAAGGAATGATCAGCATTGGAGCGTTTATATCCTTGTTTCTCAAAAAGATCTGAGAGCTTCTGAAACCACGCTCTGGGGCTCTGCTTAAGGCCATAGATGGCCTTATGTAACCTGCATACCTTGGAACACTCCCCCTCAACAGCAAAACCAGGTGGCTGTTGCATATAGACTTCCTCCTGCAGATCGCCATATAGGAATGCATTCTTCACGTCCAGCTGATGAAGCGGCCAATCTCTAGCAACTGCAACTGACAACAAGATCCGAAGAGTGGAATGACGTGCCACATGCGAGAATGTGTCAAGGTAATCCACCCCGTATGTTTGTGTAAATCCACGTGCAACAAGACGCGCCTTGTACCTGTCAATGGAGCCATCTGCACGGTGCTTCACTGTAAACACCCACTTGCAGCTCACCGGGTTCACATCTGGAGGTATATGAACCAAACTCCAAGTTCCTCTGGACTGAAGTGCCGCCATTTCTTCTTCCATTGCTAGCCGCCATCTACTATCCTGCAGAGCATCATGATGATTCCGTGGAATCTCTATAGCTGAAAGTGCCATAACAAACGACCTGAAATCTCTAGATAGCCTCTCAAAAGACACGGATGCTGATAATGGATATTTAGCACAACTCCTCTTCGACTTCCGTAGAGCAATGGGAACATCCAAATCAGTTGTAGTCTCATCTGGCTCCTGCACCATATCCTGCTCAGAAATGTCGTCAGATCCATCAACATTAATATTTTCATTACATACCATAGGCGAGCTAGTGGACGAGTCATGACCATGAGCTGGAGGAGGCTTGCGGATATAATGGAACGGTAGCGGTGAGATAGGTGGTGGTGGTGGTGGTGGTGATGGCATATGAGGCGGTGGTGGTGGTGACGGCATCTGAGGTGGTGGTGTCATTTATATGGCATCAGGAGGTATAGGTGGTAGCTGCTTGTCTCCTGATGCTGAAAAATACATAACAGATTCAAAAAATGTAACATCTGCACTGATCATATACCGCCGACGCAGAGGATCAAAGCACTTGTACCCCTTTTGAGTTCTGGAGTACCCAACAAAGACACACTTGACAACCCTAGGAGAGAGCTTGTCAGTACCAGGCGACAACTGATGGACAAATGCAACCGACCCAAACACACGGGGAGTAAGAGTGAACAGATCCTTGCCAGGATGAATAAGTGAAAACGGAATCTGTTCATTCAAGACAGACGAAGGCATACGGTTGATTAGGTAACATGCAGTGAGAACTGCATCACCCCAGTAGGAGTAGGGAACATGACTCTGTATAAGGAGTGATCTTGTGACATCAAGAAGGTGACGGTGTTTTCTTTCAGCAATCCCATTCTGTTGAGATCTATGAGCACAAGATGTTTGGTGAATAATCCCTTTTGAGGAGTAGTAATTGGCAAGAATATTGGTGCACAACTCTAAAGCATTATCACTTCTCACAAGCTTCACAGATGTGGAGAAAACATTTTGTATTTCATTCAGAAAATGGATAATGATATTTCCTGCTTCAGATTTATTTTTCATCAGAAACACCCATGACACTCTAGAGAAATCATCCACAAATACTATATAAAATCTGTGTCCCTGATGATCGGGTATACGACTCGGATCCCAGACATCAATATGAAATAACTCAAACTTGGAGGTACTACTCCGACCTGGACGACTGGGAAAGGACGACCTGTGATGCTTTCCCAACTGACACGCCTCACACTGAATAGGTGTGTGAGGGAGACCATAGGGTAAAACTTGACGCAACTTCTGAAGCGGTAAATGACCAAAACGCAGATGCCATAATAAGGTTGATACTTGTCCAGAAGAAGAGGATGAGGATCCAGCAAAAGGAGTCTGATTCAGGCGGAGAGGCCTCCTTGCTCATAGCCACGACCAATCACGTTGCCCGTATGGATGTCCTGAAAAATCAAAGAAGATGGATAAAAAATTGCCCGACAATGTAGATCCTTCGTAATCTGACTAATTGACAATAAATTAATTGAAAAATCAGGTGCATGTAGCACATTCTTGAGCTGCATAGAAGATGTCAATCTAATCTCCCCCTGACCAGTGATGGGGGAATGAGTGCCATTGGCAATCACTACTGTCCGACCTGGAGGGATCTGAGTGTATCCCGAAAGCAGACTCTGGTCGCCACATAGGTGATGTGTAGCGCCCGAGTCCATAATCCATGGTAAAGTATCTGATCTACTACTGTTCAGTGCAAGTATACTACCTGAGGTACTTGTAGAAGCGGAGGCGGAAGCAGCAGCATCAGACTGAGGCTCTGTAGTCGGTGCTGGGCCAGATGGTGGAATAATGCCCCTCAGACGGGCAACTAGATCGTCGAACCATTGGTCTAAAGTAGCAGCAGATGGAGGCTCTATCTGCTCAGCAGCTCGTGCAGATGCAGGAAATCCATGCTTTGAGTAGCATGTGTCTTCATTGTGTCCAACTCTGTGACAGTAGGTGCATGTCGGTCTAGTGCGGCCACCTCTTCCACGAGGTCCACGTCCACGGCCCTGTTGATGAAATCCACGACCTCTGTTGGCTGCCATGGCTGAAGAATTCTGACTAGGGGCTGTGGAAGGAACTGTGATCCGACTCAGTCTATGGAAAGCTTCCTCCATGGGAGGAATAGTAGAATCGACCAAAATCTGGGATTGTGCCGCCTCATACTCAGGATCAAGCGCCGCTAGGAACACGTCCACCATAGTCGCGTTCCTATATGTCTTCTGTTGTTCCGGCGTGGCTGTCAGGGGCATGAAGCTATAGAGCTTCTCGAACATCCCTCTTAGTGATGTATAGAGAGAATGTAGAGGGCGACCATTCTGCTTGATAGTGAAGATATCATGCTGGAGTTGCAGAATCTTTGTCTCATTCTTCGCCTGGGAATACGTGGCCGCCAGGATGTCCCACATATCTTTGGCTGTGAGTTGATGTAGAATGTCATTAGCTATCTCAATCACCAGTGTACCGGACAGCCATACTTTGGCATATGCATCATCGGCCTCCCAAGAGGCATTGACTCCAGTCTTCTCTGCAGGCTCAGGTTCGGTAAGAATGTGCTTCTTACCTGTTGACTTCATCATACTCATGAACTGCATAGCCCACAGTTCATAGTTTGTACCGTCCATCTTGACAATAGGCGCTGGACCACGAAAGGCGCCAATAGATGGGATATCCGCCTTGCTTTCTGACATACTCGACATGGAAGACTGGAGCGATTGATAGACGATGAGCTTCGTCTACAATGACATAGACGAGGTTAGTTGCATGTGTAGACCTCAAGCAACTAACCCCATGAAGATGTGCGTGCTAGGCCCTACACACGCGTAGGAATCACGCGCAGGCACAGGAATCACGCGCAGGCTGTACGTGCACGCACTGGAGATGCTCTAGATCTGCACTGCACCAGAGATGCATGCACAGAGGGTGCATGCACTAGATCTGCACTGGAGCGAGCGCGCGCCCGCACTGGGGATGCACAGGTGCACACGATGCGCCCACGCACAAGGAGGCGCAGGTGCGCTCACAGGCTACAGCGCGCACGAAGATGGTGCGCACGGAGATGGTGCGCAAGGAGATGGTGCGCAGGGAGATGGTGCGCGCGGAGATGGCGCGCCCAGACGCTGCAGCACAGGCGCGCAAGGAGGAGGCGCACAGGCGCACAACATGCGTGTGCTACGGCGCACAGCGCGCAGTAGCGATCGGAGAGGCGGCGCTGCGGCGAGCTCGGATGACGATGGGCGGCGCCGATGAGATGAAGCGAGGAAGAGAGGCCGGCGGGTGTGGTGGGGTTAGGGTTAGGGTTTCGAGAACTCCGGTCTAGGACCGTCGCTCTGATACCACGGTGGGAAAAATGAATGGCTTGTTTATTCCATAAGCCCTAGGCTCTCTTATATAGGAGAGTAGCCTATGGGTAAATTACATAAAGTAGACAACTGAAAAATAAAATAACGAAGAGGTACAGACACTACTCTATATGCGTCAACAGATACCAAAGTTTAAAGCATGTCTTCTCGATCTCCCTTGTTTTCTCTCCTACCCATTTGTCTCTTGAAGACGTAGTATATGAATCTTCCTTCTTTCCATCGTATCTACTATCTCCATCAATTTGCCAGTCAAAGTGCCGATATTCCAATTACCTATCCGCAACTTTCTTTGTAACATCGTTTGGACTAACTTCTTTACTCGCATGCGTCCATCATGCGAGAGCCCTTGCAAATTTTAGACTGCATCCGGACGGTGATGCATTAGAACTATCTTATTTACTCGCATGCATTCCTCATGCGAGACCCTTGAAAATTTTGAAATACATCCGGGCATAGATGTAGCGACCCTTGTTAACTTCTCATTACATTCGGGCGATGTAACGCGTCGCTAGTAGGGAACGCCCCGACGAATTCTAAATGTTTGCTTAAATCCATATTGAAAAAATCCGAGCTGTTTTGAGACAAATTCCTAAAAAGTGTTCTTAAAAAGAATACCATCTAGGAGTTTATCTCTCTTGTGCTGGCTGTCGGCTACCAAACGTGCAATCCTCAATTTATCCGGACTTACGACCGGCTATGGTTGAGTTAAGAAAAGGAAAAAGAAAAAGGAAAAAGAAACTGCAACACCATCCCTAGAAAAAGCTGCCACACTATCCTTGTTCTCTAGACGATCAAATCCTTATATAGAAAAAGATTGATTTCTTTGCAGTTTGATACCTCATCTCGTCTAATCTTTGTTTGCATTACAACAGAGTGGAACGAACACTGACAAGTATGTAGAGGAGCTGAAAAAAGCGCTCAAGGTCAGTATGTCCTAGCTAGTTTTAAGTTAAAATGGTCTACCATTTATTTATTTGAACTATCTAGTGACAGTTCCAGAGCTTCTGTTTTTAACAATCGGCTCTGTTACTTAACTTGCTAGTAGTACATTAGCTTCCTCCTAATATTTAGAAAATGTTTGTATAACAAAACCCACTCATATGCTTCCCATCACAATCGGGCCCAGGTGGTAGTTCCTTAGCGGGATTTGTTGCAGATCCTCCACGGTAATTGGAGTTGCAAATGCAGCCTGGAGGTGACCGGGCAGTTACATGGGAGGTCAGGCAAAGTGATTTGGGTTTGCTATTTATTGTGTGGTGGGTGGGTGTGGGGGCGGGCGGGAGGTCCTTTCATTTAGGCTGGGCATAACATTCCTTGTGCCCCTTTATTGTTGTACATGTGGGAAGGGGTAAAAGGCTGCTTAAAGATACCCTTTCGATGATTCCCAGGGTTTATATGGATTCTAAAGCATTGGTCTTAGAAAGGAGAATAAAACAAGGAGTCTTGTTTGTCATTGCAGTTTTGGATGACAGTATACCACCCGATAACATGTCTAGGGTTCCCTACCACTTGGTGATTATAAGAGAGGACCCTGGAGTTTATTTGTAGCATACAAATTATGCTAGGAAAGGCCGAAAGCAAGGACAGATTGTAATCACACCCTTCACTCTTCAAATATATACATATTTTCAAAAGAACCCCTCAAATGTATTCTTATTAGTCCCTGAAAATTGATTATTAATGTAGATGAGCACTCAATCTGTCTTTGAACTTGGTGGACACACTTTCACAGCAACAGACTGTCAAGTTATAAGCAACATGTTCTGCATGTTCTTCACTTTGTACTTTTTTCAGAAAATGATGAACAATACACATGGATGATCATGAAAAAGTGGATGTAAAACTAGAGCATGTGCACTGCATTTGTAACAAATAGCAGTACACCGGCATTATTGTATAGTATACAAGATTTACAAAAAGAACCCCTCAAATGTATCAATATCGGTCCCATCAGAGCCTGACTACAACAATGATGAGTAAATGAATCTGTCTTTGAACTTGGTGAACACTCAGAAAGCAACCAGCTTGGTTAAGCTACGAGCAACTTGTTCTGCAGTGGAGACGAGCTTAATCATATCATCTTCACTTTGTACTTTCTCCGACAAAATGATTATCAATTCAGATACACAGATGAGCTTAATCATATCATCTTCACTTTGTACTTTCTCCGACAAAATGATCAATTCGGATACACGTTGATGATCATGAAAAAATAGATGTAAAACCAGAGCACATGCACTGCAATTGTCACAAATAGTAGTACTACACGTACCAATAGTGATAGGTGAACACCTTTGTTAGGTGGTCACCCTTCGTGTTACCTTTACATATATGTATTCTTTCCGGAGAAGTGATATGTGAAAACCAATAATAGGTCTTCACCCTTCAGATCTATTAATTATAAAAAGTATAAATACAAAAGCCATTGAGTAAGACAAAATGTTCTCCACATAGAACTACTCATCTTGAAAAATCAGGGAATTCCTGTCTATCTAGGGCACCTACAAAAAAGTTGCTGAAATATGCCTTGAAGCACCAAAATGTTTGCAATTTGAGTACATTCCGCACACGGATCTTGACCTACAGATTTTTGGATTCGATTAGGATCCGTTTACTGATTACCCCAATATATATATGTATTGTAGGGTTAAAGCATGGGTCATTAAGAGTCTCATTCTGGGGGAGCTTCTGCCTCCTATATATGTATTCCTATTTTCACTCATAGTGGAATCTCTCTTTGCCCGTAGTTTTTTCCCCGCTACACCGATGGGATTTTTCCACGTAAAATCATGCGTGTTCTCCGTGGTTGATTGCTTGTGATTGATTACGTGTTTGGATCATCTTCGACAAAAGTAAAAGGCCCAATTCTTCTCTTCTGGATTTATAGGTAGCACTGCTAAAACTCCTTTAAAACCCTGCAGAGTTAAGGGTTTTCACCTAGGCCTAATCCTCACCATCCAGAGTAAAGGATACTCATTAGGAAAAATAAATGATCAGTGTATCTGACTTCCCCTTACAGAACATGCATACGATTTTTGTGGTGAAGAAGGTGCATGCCATGAGTATCTTCGTCATCATTCGATAACTTCGTAAAAGCCACAAGATCTTCTCCCTCAGTAGGGCATTCGATCTCCATTCTCCATATCGTCTGTGATCACAATCGCGAATAGCATCAACTGATACATTGCGTAGGAAGTTCTCTGTAGGTGTTTGTCATTGCGAAATCCTCCTCTTCCCATGCTAAGTGATCTTTATGGGCGGAGGGAGGGCAACTCGTGGAGCACAACATTTCCATGACCTTTGCTTTGTAAAGGTAGAGGAGGCAGTAGACATGACACTAATCCAAGACACCATAGACTATCATGAAAAAAGTCACAAAGAGCACCATATTCTATCACGAAAAACACACACCATATTCTATCATGAAAAAAGTATTGTAAAACATATACTGTATGGAATCAATGAACAAGAAGACATGGATTTACGTGGAACCCTGCTCCAGAGGAGCAGGATGCAATCACATGAGAAAAGCCACATGTTCCTCAATGATCACACGAGATGTGGGGCTCTTGATATATCCACATCCATCACAACCAATTTTACCAAGCAACATGGGATTAAACACAACTCATCATATATAGGTATCCCAATTTCGTAGTACTCTCAACACTCCCCCTCGAGTTGAAGCATGAAATAACCAACTTGCACATGACAACACCTAATACACACAAGTTGAGTACACATCTCAAATACAACACTGAAACTCCAATTTGCATATTTTCGTACTTATAATCTGGGAATTTGCAACTCCCAGAATTGATCTAAATATAGAGACTGTAATAGAACTCTCCTTTAGAGTCCTTTAAGAGGGCTGCCGATATATCAAGATCTGAAGAATGGGTTTCCTTATGAGACTCTCAAGTAGGTCGCTCTCACATGAGATCCTCGAATTGGACTTCTCCCATACAATGACTTAGAGAATGGATCTCTACTTAGGAGTCCTTATAGATCTTTCTTTATTAAACCTCTACCGTAGCTCTCTGACATATATGGGGACTCTAAACAAATGATCTCGTACATGGACCTAACGTAAAAAAGGAGTTCACCAACATTTTCCTTTTCTTCCATATCCACATGGGAGATATAAGCTTCATCAAATTATCTTGCACCCCTTTTCCTTAATCCCTCTCTTTTTTCAACCACTTTTAACGCGTCTTCCTTTTTTTTCTCAGTCCTCCTCCTCCTTTTTGACTTCTTTTAGATTATTGTCACATATTCTTCCTTCTGCTTTGAATCCAACAAAAGTTCACCTTGTTGGGACTGTTTTCAGACCAACAGAACTCGGCCTAGAACCCACCAATCATTTCGATCAAATTTCTCCCAATATCCTCCATTTTTCAACATCTCTGATTTTTTTGTAGGCTATTCATTTTTCTTCTCCTTTTTCTAATATTGTCATATTCCTTTTTTTCTTTACTTCTTTCCTTTTTTGTCTCACCTTTTGTATTCACAAGAATTCGACAAGTTTGGGTTGTAAATAGAGTAATAGCCAACATTAGTTTTTAACAAGGTTGTAAAAATCAGCCGACTAGGCCCGACTAGTCGAGTGGGGGAGGGGGGATAGCCGACTCGACTAGGCCTAGTCAGCCATTACTTTCAGTCAGCACGACTAGTCGGCCTAGTCAGCCGACTAATCGATCGACTTTTACATCAAACTTTTTTTTTTTTTGTTTTTTTTCTTTTTTTAAAGCAAACTTCTGCTTAATGTTATATTTAAAGTCAATTACTTCTTTTCTTTTGTTTCATTATGTAAGTATAGAAAATATACAAATCTATGTTAATACATAAGCAAACTTATTCTAATATGCAATAATGTTATATTTAAAGTCAATTACTTCTTTTATTTCATTATGAAAGTATAGAAAATGTACAAAATCTATGTATAAAAATGATTTATATATTTAAAATAATTAAAAAAATTCAAAACCCACTAATGGCCGACTAAATCCGAGTAGTCCCTCGACTGCCGATTAATCCTTAGTCAGTGACCCCGCCGACCGAGTACCGACTGCCGCTTTCTGCAATCTTGGTTTTAAGGGTTGTACTGGATGAAAATACCAAAACCATTAAAAGGACCTAAGAGGGTATGGATCCCTCTCATCATCTTAATCTTGTAATGTAGATAGGTTTCCAATAGGAACTCGTCAATAAATCTGGATGAGGCCGTCGTCGTCTCCTCAACAATGAAAAGAAGAATAAGAGCCTCCAAAATCATGACAAGGAAGATTGGTGATTGCGATTCGAGATCACTCCTTCCTCGGTCGCTGCCTGCAAGGCCAAATCATTGGATTCGTCAAGCACCTCCTTGTTCTGCATGAATGATGCACCAACAATATAGAGGTAGGCCACTGTCTGAAGCTGTCATTGTTGTGAGTATCCATTGTTGCGAGATGCCATCGCCTCCTTGAATAATGCTGAATTGCTAATATCTTAGGTCATCATCGCCACCTCTTTCTTTGCATCTCTACAACATTGTTTGAGATCGTTGGTTGGCCTGGTTGCTTACCTTCGTCGTGGTCTTTGTCGTAGGTATTGTTGCTTGGCTTATCTCCGCGCTATGGTGACTTCTTCGATCCCTTCATATGTTATCGTGGCTGGCAACGTTGCTCATGTGCATCGTCGGCATGCTCCTCCCAAATACAAAGTCAGGTGTCAAACTGCCATTTACATATGCGGTGGTTGTTTTTTTTCCCTCATGCATATGCACAATCTTCTCGCACCTGAGACCATTCTCATTCTTTGTCGGCATCGCATGAGTGCTGATATTGAATCCCTAAGTGTAACCATCTCCTTCTGGACAATATTTCTTTTTTGCCATTTGGGTGGGAAGAAACAATGCTATCTTCAAGAATGAGAGGTTTTATTTAGAGACTGTACTTGAGTATGCTAGAGCTCTTTGTGAGAGTTGGCGTTTGTAATTTTGTATATAATTATTTATAAACATATTTTTGGATGGGTCTCTAAAGGAGGTCTATCCCATTCCTCTCAAAAAAATTCTTCTTCGCCTTGGAGTCACTGCCTTCATCTAGTGTCGTATTATCACGTCATTGTGCCTAGTGTTCAGGAAAGCGACTGAGTCTACCACATAATTATCATGTCAAAGTATAGAGAACTTTATCATTGAGATTAAGAACCTTTTTCCGCAATTGTCAAGTAGTGCCTTCTGACAATGTTCTCGAGTTTTGCATTGGTTTTTTATCTCAATTTTTAGGTTATATACTATGTCAAACCTTGTATGCTTATACCTCACTGTAGAATGGAGCTGTGGAGAGGAAACACATGCATCTTTTGGATGCCATTAGGACTGTCTTGATACAGGGTCACACTCCTCACTCTTATTAGGGAGACAATGTTCTTACTGCCTACTATTTGGTTAATCGCATGCCATTTTTCATTTTAGAGGAATACATTCCTTTTTTCAAGTTATATACTACGTCAAACCTTATATGCTTATACCTCACTGTAGAATGGAGTTGTAGAGAGGAAACACATGCATCTTTTGGATGCCATTAGGACTGTCTTGATACAGGGTCACACTCCGCACTCTTACTAGGAGACAATGTTCTTACTGCCTACTATTTGGTTAATCGCATGCCATTTTTAATTTTAGAGGAATACATTCCTTTTTTCGATTGCGATTCCTGATAAGGATGAACACATGCTTTAAAAAAAGAACTAGTATACTGATTTTGTTCATCACTTTGACTCCAAACCGAGGTAAGATGTCTTCTTTGTCGAACAAGTGCATTTTGTGGGATACCCTCGGGCACAAAAGGTGTACTGTTGCTTTGACCCTGTCAGATGAAAGTACTATGTAAGTGTCAATGTCACTCTCTTTGAGTCTGTTATGTATTTCTCTCCCACATGAGATCGAATGATATCATAGGAGTTGTACACAGAGGTTTACCTAGCTATCACCTCTTACTATTCCGTCTTCTCCTATCGAGGTTGAGATTCTTTCCCCTATGTATACTCAAAGCAGTGTTTTTGAAACCGAACCGGAAACCTTACCGAAATAGTTGGATCGAGTTGAACCATGTAATCAAACCGGTTCAACTGGATGATGATGTCATCATTATTTAAAACCAAATTAAACCGGACCGGTGAAAACAAAGTGGTTGAACCGATTAATCAAACCGAAATGAAATAATATATATATAATATACACTTAAACATACTTGAATATAAATAAAATTCACAGATAATGTATATATTTCACACTATACATAAAATATTTTTCGTATACACCATCAAATAACATACATATCATATATATATATAATTTGGATTAGTTGCTCTATAACATGATAATAGTTTAATTATATTTAAAACCCAATACATGCAAAAAGTTGTGTTAGTATAGTTGGTTAGAAGTTTGAAATAGGTAACCAAAGGTCATGGGTTCAACTCCCACTACCAATAATTTTTTTAAATAATCTAGAAAAATACGGAAGGACGAATAGGGTTTGGTCTTGGCATCAGGGACATGAAATGTATGAATAGGGCGCTCATTGCCAAGCGGGTGATCCACATCTGGGGTCCGTCTTCTTCGCTGGCTGCTAGATTGTTAAGGAGGACCTATGGAGTTAAGGGTGAACTGATGGATAAAAGAATGCGATATGAATCCCCGCTTTGGGCCGGGATCCAGGAGATTCTACTACTATTGACGCTGTGTCTCAGACTGAAGTTGGGAGATGGTCTCCTTTTTCGGTTCTGGCTGGATGACTGGATGGGAGAGGGCACTTTGGAGGGTAGATATCCACGCCTGTTCCCGCTAGCGGTTATGAAGGAGGCCACGCTCTCACAGATTGCGGTGGAGGGAACTTGGGCGCCGCTCTTTCTGTCTGATCTCTCCGATCAATGTTCGGAGGATTACTTAAGCATATTGGCGGAGCTCCTGCCGCCAGGTAATTTCTCACAACGTCGTGATCATTTTCAGTGGATGGATAACAAGTTCTCGGCGAAGGGAGTTTATAGAGAATTGAGGTCGCGGGCTGAGATCCAAGATGGAGATTTGTGTCAGGACATGAAAATCGTGTGGGCGGCGAACATCCCGAATAGAGTGAAGATCTTCCTATGGTGCATGAGACGGGGCCAGCTTGAAGGATATGGTTAGATCCTCAAGCGCATCACGGAAGCGTGAGCGTCGTATCGAATACGACGAGGAGCGACTAGTCGCACTAGTTACTCGATGCAGCGGAATTTAAAAAAAAATTTTCTTACGACGAAACCACATGATTCAAGAACACTTCTCGGATCGTTTCGTCTAGACTACAAACAAGTAATAGGATTACCTCTTGAAGCGTGGTTGCGATCGAGTCTCTAAACGAAGAGACCTCCTGTCTCAAGTCCGATCCGATGGAGGAGACTCTTGCGAGCGCGGGGATGAACCGCGTGCTTCTCACAATCCATGTTGATGATCCAAGCGGCGGATCTCCTGATCTTGACAAACGAGATCCGACGTCTTCTTCACGAGCGAGGCGCACCGAAGGAGACGGAGATCCACGAGCAGAAGAACGGGCAGCATAACGACGATGCCGCGGTGATGGAGACTCTCTCCATGGCATCCATGGTGGACGGCCATGAGAGGGAGAGAGAGGGCTGACGTCTAGAGAGAAAGAGAGAGAGAGAGATGCTTCTCAAGCATTATGTGTGTAAAATAGAGAGCGTGGTATGCCTCTCTATTTATAGGGTTTTGGGATCCATGGATCTCAATCCATGTGACATATAAAATCAATGGATGAGATTGATTTATGTCAATCCAATGGTCAAGATTATTGTTGGTAAAAACCAACAACTTGTGATTTAATTTTGATAAAATATATTTGATAAATCAAATAAATATTAATACCAAATTAAATCAATCAAATAAGGAGAGAAAATACAAAGGAGATCAACCTTCCCCTTTAGAGGGCAATCTCATGGATTCCCATGAGATTGCACATCTCCTTGATTTTCTCTCTACTTATTTTCCAACAACTATTTGTTGGGATTTTTATTCACCAAAATAATTCTCAATTAAATTTGGGAATATTGCAATCTTGACATTGGAATATTGTGAATCATATTCACAACCTAAAACAAAATGTAATTTACATTTTCAATTAATTAGACAATGTGTATCCAATACACATTAATAATTAATCTACTAATATAAATTATATTTAACTCTCTCTAATACATTATAAATCACATTTATAATATATTATGAATAATTGGATATTACTATCCACATTATTCTTATCCATAATAATTAAATCACATTTAATTATATTGGATAACTTATTCTCATGTGCTCAAATAATATGAATCACATTCATATTATTTACATCTTTGATAATCAAATCATATTTAATTATCTAAGATAACTCTCCTTGTAATATGAATCAAATTCATATTATTCATGATAACTAAATCACATTTAATTATCCATTTTCTCAATACTCGGATACATATATCAACAATAGAATTATCCATGAACTCTTTCAAGGATAATGCGCTTTCTCCGCGAATACTTGGAGATAAGGACAGGGCGATTGTATTGTTCCACGTATAGTGACATGGATATTGAGATCATATCTCAAATCCAGATCGCGGGCCTCCCATAGATGCTTGATTAAATCAAGACCGCAAATCTAATCTTCTCATTGCATCTGAATCACATTCAGATCAATGTCCAACATTTGGACTAAGATTAGGTTACTTCTCTACTGAGAGGAGTCACTAAAATCCAGACCCGTTTCATCACTCCCTAGGAATGGAAGCGTCATGGTTATACAATCGTTTATGATCACATCACCCTCAGGTATTCCCAATACCCGTACATCCTGCATACTGGAAGACTCAGATTAATCCCGAAGTATTGGATCAACTTTATACTGTCTACTTCATGGTTTTTATCAGTAAGTTTCTCATTCAATCATTGGGAGTCGGTATTGATCATATACTTTCCAAAAGCATATATCATACCTAGGTCTTGATCATATACTTTCCAAAAGTATATATCAAACCAACAAATTCAGTCAAGCTTCCAAAGCGAGACGACCGTGCGCACGGAATTTGATTCTTCCCAATATCTCATGAGTGAGCTCATGTCTTCCGGTTCAGTAGTGAACCTGTATGATCCCTTTGAGAGATCGTATCACTCATATGCCCTTATATGCACACCAGCGCGCCGGTGTATAGACCTTGATTAGGTCATCAACCTATTGGTCTGCCAAATGTACATACTCAGACATATAGTAATACATCTGTCTCCGGTCAGAGGATGTGTGCCTATATCATGACAGCATATGATATAGGACTTTTGGTTATCTCGATCTCATTAAGTCAACTCTTTGACCTAACTAATCTGACACCTCCGAATCTCTATTCCTATGCAGAGGACCTGCATCAAGAGGTCGGTCAGATATCAACCTAAATGAGATAGGATTGCCATCTCCTACTCAGGCTGGAGATCATCTCTTAACAATCATTTGACGGTGCTTGATGAGTCCTCAATCTAACTCATTAGATATTCATCTAAGCACCAGCCTCTATGGTTCAATAATTGAATCAACAGCTGTATGATCATTAAGATGGCCATGGTACATAACCCTAATTGTACTAAGGGACCTATTATGCAAATTATGTACTCTTTATTTCAGACTAAGGAGTGAATTGCAATAACATTTATTGCATAATGGCTCACCGTGGGCTCGCATGTCCAACAATCTCCTACTAGCCCAAAGAGCCATTAATGGGCTAATCATTTAAACCCACACTCATGTGACAATCATAGGCTATTTAGAAAATAGCTAGGTAAGCTGATCAGTCACTCTATTCCCAAGAGACTACGCCAAGTTCTTTTACGACACTTGCATATCTCCTAGTAACAGTGCTCGCATCCAATGCGAATGTTGCATCCTATGCAACCAATACTCAATTTTGTCGGTTATAGTGTCCTTGACACTACATCTTATTAATTATCATAACCAGTATTCCCATAATCCTTATTAGAATACCTTCATTCCTGGAGATCTCTATCTCCTAAGGTATCTACAATTAAGACCCTCGTAGATCACTATCTACAAGGTCTTAAACTTTTGAAGATAAGACTTTGAGATCACTATCTCTAAGTTTCATCATCTTTGAAGATATTGTTATTACTGCAACTAAGTGTTTTATTTTCAGAGTAGGATTTAGTAACAGTTTACTATTCCCACTGCATGGCAGACATTTGGCTTTTGTACACATCTAGCATACACTTCAGCTTCGCGTAACTGATGCACAAGTGCAAGCAGTTCTGGCTTTTACTTCCTCAACTCTTTGAGGTGCTATCCCTTTAGACATGTCACTACCACATCCTAAGGGAAGGAAGCCTCTCTTGGAATTTTCCAGAAAATGGAATAAGTCCAAGGTGTATTACTAATGTGACGGTCCCAATACCCTCTTCTCTTTGCTTCTGAATGACTTCAGAACTAAGATCTAAGAGGTATCCTTGAGATCATATCTCGAGGTATGGGATAACCAGATTATAAAACATTTATTATCATCATCCTTAGATCATTCCAAATGATTAGGATAATATCTACATTTAGCACGATGAATACAATGGCACTCCCACTAAGCTTCACATGGTCCATCAAGATTTTATCTGAAATCATAACATTTATAATTTCATCAAATCTTATGTTCCAACTACATGAAGCTTATTTGAGTCCAAAGATGGAGTTCTTTAGCTTGCACACCTTGCTTTCCTCAACCATGAAGCCCTGTGGCTACTTCATATGAATATCCTTAGAGAGGTATTCATAGAGGAATGCAATCTTGACTCACACCATGAAGATGTCATAGACAAGTTGTGTAGCTATAGTTAGTAATATTCTGACGGGTTAAAGCAAGGTCACTGGAGAGCAAGTCTTATCGCAAGCGATGCCTTCTCTTCGGTGTGTAGCTCATGGCTACGAACCGTGCTTCTCATCAGGTTCCCTCTTTCTCTTGAAGATCCACTTACACCTTAATGGGTCTGACCCATATAGGTGGATCCTCGAGGGTCCACATACAACACTTGTATATGAAGTCTACATTAGACTTTTATTGCTAACATTCATCTTTCCATGTCATGATCCTTAGGAGCTTCATCACATGAAGTCCGATCATTTTCAGACTCAACTGACACATGGAATCCATCCTCAAACTTATTTGAAGTGGTATTAATGTTTCATCTTTAATTGTCTATTTAGTTTCCGATTTCAGGAGCCTCATTATCTTTTCAAGATTAAATGAGTTCCTTTAAAGAATCATATTCTCAAAGATGAGATCTTTTAAGAATCTCAAGGTCATAAAGTAGGTATCTAATACCATCCTTTATTTTCCTAATGAAGCAGCACTCTTTGGTGCTAGATTCCAGCTTACTAGCTTGGAACCTTATTAAATATGTATAATGTAGTCTCTACCACATATACATATACCTGGAAACTAAGAGATAATTATGCTAAGATTAATCATTGATCAAATCGTGTCACACATGATTAATTGCATCTCCCTACAACTCTATTGAGTTTAAGGTTCTTTAGGAGGATTGAGATAGGAATGATATTTACATCTCCATAAGGTATTCCTTGAATTCATCTAATAGGTACAAGCTACCTTGATTAGATCAAATTCATTTCATCTTCCTTCAAACTTTGATTTCAAACCAAAATTGTGAAATCTTTGAACATTTCAAAGTTTTCTAAGTGAAGAGAAGAAATCTCATATCACAAATAATCACTAATAGATATCACATATCCACAATGTTTATTCTGATATAGATGATTCACATACATCAATATATATGAGATTTTGAATACCTTAACATCTTACACCTTTCCCAAAGAAGGGTGTATTGGACATTTTTACTCTTGAATACAATATTCATAAGTATGTAAGATTTGAACATTTAGACAATCTAAAGGTTCATCTCTTATTAGTCTATTGATCACATCAACAAACAAATGTTCAAAACATGATGCCAGATCATTGTCAAATGATCTTTATCCTTCTATTGATCTTTAAAGGTTTTAATTTTCAGTATTAGAAATCTTAATGAACCATTCATTAATTTCTAATTTTGTGGAGTCCGCTAGATGTAAGATTACTATCTGAAATATATATCCATCATAACTCTTTATGATAGATAAATTTCAGAATTCATGTTTATATCCAACAATTAGAAATAAACAATGAGTGTATTCTAGTATCTAGATTATAGAGACATTCTCTAAGACTAAGGGCTCCCACTGAAAATATGAAGTCTATTGATCTCATGGAAATTGTTGCAACATTTGCATCACTTTCAACATGGATGACCAATAAACCTTAAGATCAAATTTCTAATACATATGCAACCAATTGCAAGTGTGATTAGAAGATTGAGATACAATTATTAGACTTTATATTATCAAATAAGTAAGTCAATTTCAATGATTATATGCAGATTTTTCTGATGTACTATCTGATTCCTTTTCTAAGGATTCTAGATAGATTTGATAGTCATACTATCAACACATCAATTTATTGCAGTATTGGCATTCATCCAACTCTTTGGACGTCATATGGAAGTCACAGAAATACAGTCAACTCTTTGACTATACATCTTACTTGGGTCCAACCCATGCTTCCACTACGTTCCCTTTGTCTATAAGCAACTACTGCTCAAGACTAAGGACCTCTTATGTTAAATTCAAAAGAATTTAATGTAAGAGCATTTCGACATTTATACATGCTTCACCCAATTCATACAATATGAATATTATGAAGCTTCATGAATGACTAGAGTATAGAAAGTAGTGTGATGACACTCATCATCTACATCCATCTAAACTCTTAAAACATAGGTTCAGGTAGGTACTCAAATAATTTGAATACATCATCTCTTATAGAGCTACCATTCTACATGAAGCAGAGAACCATGTCATTCATGATTAAATGTCAAGAGCACATATGTATGCCAGAATATCTTTATTGATTTTATAAGGATTATTTGATAATTACGATCATCATCGACATGTCACTTCCAAAGTACATTCAATGAGATCAAGACTTATAGAGACATATAAACCCTAGGGTTTTAGTCCTATTGTCTTATTTAATTATCACTTCTCATTATTATGAGGAAACTTGCACACTGCAATCACATACATTATGTGTCCAATTGCAAGTACAATATCTGGATCAAAGGGTCCAATCCATGCTATTTTACTGGTTATTATTGAGTATAATATTGAGTGGGTTTAATGAAGGATTATCTGAAATAAGAAATTTGCATAAACATATATAAATATATAATTTACTTTGATTTCGGAATTTTTTATATCAAAGTTGTCTTGCCATGTCAACAATGAAAGTTCATTCCCTTAATCATTTTCAATGTAAGAGATATACTTACCATTATATCTCAGCAAGATCTGGGATCTCCTCTTTATCTTTGTTACATCCCAATAATATGAGAAACTGCAACTCCAATAAAGAGAAGCGGGAACACATTCCGCCTTGCAAGTCCAACTTGCATTTCCCAATTCGGTCTTTAACACCCGGGCCCACCACCCCTAAGGTGATGTTGACCCGTCATTAATTGAACCAACCGTCAACAGGAATAGAACTCGCTATGCGCAATCCAATATCGCCCCAATAATATGAGGATCCGATATTGGGGTCACTACGCATACGGCCTTACTCTTTCGAGAAGCAAAGAGCCCGATCCAGATGCGCTTGCATATAGGAGCTGTCACTTCGGACAGGCGTCTCCTATATACAATCCCTGGCGACGGAAACCCTTCGCCTTGACGAGAGACCATGGATGTCACTTATGTGATCCTCCACCTCTTATTCAAATTTAATTAATTACTATGAATCACATTCATATAATTAATTCTTCCAAGGGAATTATTAACTCTAATCATATTAGAGTATTCTTAATTGGACATAATTAACTTAATCATATTAAATTAATTATCAATCCAATTCAATCAATCAAACTTAATTTTATGCTTGAATATATATGGTATTATTCTCAAAGTACGTATTAATTCGTATTTTAATAATTAGAAAAATACATCTTAATCCCTCGGACATTATCCCGGCCCTACCCGCTGTCATGGCCAGTACCGGCGGGAGTGGGACGGACCGCATACGTTGCAACCCGCTACCCCAGCGATCCCCGACTAGACACCATATCCGCCTCGGGAAAGGATAATGCCAAAATGATTAATTTGTACTTGAGATGATCATCGGTTTTTCAACCGAAATTATACCATATAGTAATCAAAACAATTTTGATTATAAGGAAATTTGCTAGACAAATTCCCAATCCTATTCAAGCAAGGAGTTTGATGATTGTGATTCCAATTATGATTTAGATCAAATCTAATCAATTAATTGATTGGGGCCAAGTCAATTAAGGAAATAATCATATTCCAATATTTCTCAAATATTTTCCATAATTATTTCATGAAATTAACAATTAATTTCACTAATTGACAATCACATAGTTCTTGATTAGGAAAGTAATTTCAGCAGTGACCCCTACTTACTAAAATTAGCATATCTCAATCAATTTAAATCCAAATTAAGCAAAGTAAGTTTCCATAGTTTGCTAACTTGATTTACAACAGAACCTATGTGTTTTGCACGCATTTCGAGGCGTCTCTAAACAGTAATTAACTCCTTAATTACGTTAAGATTCGCTGTTCCCGTAACAGTGAATACATGTTCATTAAAACAACCATATCTCGAGCATACGAAATCCGATTTACGCAAACTCAGATCCTATGGTTTCCTTATTTAATGGGGAACAAAATCCAAGTGCTATTTTCGTGTTTAAACAATTTAAACAGGGCCGAAAAAATACACTAAACAGATCTGCGAAATCAAATGCGATAAAAACTTTCGCGACCTTAACGAACCCAAGTCATCCTCGGTTTGCGAATCATATTCAAAACCGTCGACCTAAGGCTCTGATACCACTTGAAGGATATGGTTAGATCCTCAAGCGCATCACGGAAGCGCGAGCATCGTATCGAATACGACGAGGAGCGACTAGTCGCACTAGTTACTCGATGCAGCGGAATTTAAAAAAAAATTTTCTTACGACGAAACTACATGATTCAAGAACACTTCTCGGATCGTTTCGTCTAGACCACAAACAAGTAATAGGATTACCTCTTGAAGCGTGGTTGCGATCGAGTCTCTAAACGAAGAGACCTCCTGTCTCAAGTCCGATCCGATGGTTGCGAGCGCGGGGATGAACCGCGTGCTTCTCGCAATCCATGTTGATGATCCAAGCGACGGATCTCCTGATCTCGACAAACGAGATCCGACGTCTTCTTCACGAGCGAGGCGCACCGAAGGAGACAGAGATCCACGAGCAGAAGAACGGGCAGCATAACGACGATGCCGCGGTGATGGAGACTCTCTCCATGGCATCCATGGTGGACGGCCATGAGAGGGAGAGAGAGGGCTGACGTCTAGAGAGAAAGAGAGAGAGAGATGCTTCTCAAGCATTATGTGTGTAAAATAGAGAGCGTGGTATGCCTCTCTATTTATAGGGTTTTGGGATCCATGGATCTCAATCCATGTGACATATAAAATCAATGGATGAGATTGATTTATGTCAATCCAATGGTCAAGATTATTGTTGGTAAAAACCAACAACTTGTGATTTAATTTTGATAAAATATATTTGATAAATCAAATAAATATTAATACCAAATTAAATCAATCAAATAAGGAGAGAAAATACAAAGGAGATCAACCTTCCCCTTTAGAGGGCAATCTCATGGATTCCCATGAGATTGCACATCTCCTTGATTTTCTCTCTACTTATTTTCCAACAACTATTTGTTGGGATTTTTATTCACCAAAATAATTCTCAATTAAATTTGGGAATATTGTAATCTTGACATTGGAATATTGTGAATCATATTCACAACCCAAAAGAAAATGTAATTTACATTTTCAATTAATTAGACAATGTGTATCCAATACACATTAATAATTAATCTACTAATATAAATTATATTTAACTCTCTCTAATACATTATAAATCACATTTATAATATATTATGAATAATTAGATATTACTATCCACATTATTCTTATCCATAATAATTAAATCACATTTAATTATATTGGATAACTTATTCTCATGTGCTCAAATAATATGAATCACATTCATATTATTTACATCTTTGATAATCAAATCATATTTAATTATCTAAGATAACTCTCCTTATAATATGAATCAAATTCATATTATTCATGATAACTAAATCACATTTAATTATCCATTTTCTCAATGCTCGGATACATATATCAACAATAGAATTATCCATGAACTCTTTCAAGGATAATGCGCTTTCTCCGCGAATACTTGGAGATAAGGACATGGCGATTGTATTGTTCCACGTATAGTGACATGGATATTGAGATCATATCTCAAATCCAGATCGCGGGCCTCCCATAGATGCTTGATTAAATCAAGACCGCAAATCTAATCTTCTCATTGCATCTGAATCACATTCAGATCAATGTCCAACATTTGGACTAAGATTAGGTTACTTCTTTACTGAGAGGAGTCACTAAAATCCAGACCCGTTTCATCACTCCCTAGGAATGGAAGCGTCATGGTTATACAATCGTTTATGATCACATCACCCTCAGGTATTCCCAATACCTGTACATCCTGCATACTGGAAGACTCAGATTAAACCCGAAGTATTGGATCAACTTTATACTGTCTACTTCATGGTTTTTATCAGTAAGTTTCTCATTCAATCATTGGGAGTCGGTATTGATCATATACTTTCCAAAAGCATATATCATACCTAGGTCTTGATCATATACTTTCCAAAAGTATATATCAAACCAACAAATTCAGTCAAGCTTCCAAAGCGAGACGACCGTGCGCACGGAATTTGATTCTTCCCAATATCTCATGAGTGAGATCATGTCTTCCGGTTCAGTAGTGAACCTGTATGATCCCTTTGAGAGATCGTATCACTCATATGCCCTTATATGCACACCAGCGCGCCGGTGTATAGACCTTGATTAGGTCATCAACCTATTGGTCTGCCAAATGTACATACTCAGACATATAGTAATACATCTGTCTCCGGTCAGAGGATGTGTGCCTATATCATGACAGCATATGATATAGGACTTTTGGTTATCTCGATCTCATTAAGTCAACTCTTTGACCTAACTAATCTGACACCTCCGAATCTCTATTCCTATGCAGAGGACCTGCATCAAGAGGTCGGTCAGATATCAACCTAAATGAGATAGGATTGCCATCTCCTACTCAGGCTGGAGATCATCTCTTAACAATCATTTGACGGTGCTTGATGAGTCCTCAATCTAACTCATTAGATATTCATCTAAGCACCAGCCTCTATGGTTCAATAATTGAATCAACAGCTGTATGATCATTAAGATGGCCATGGTACATAACCCTAATTGTACTAAGGGACCTATTATGCAAATTATGTACTCTTTATTTCAGACTAAGGAGTGAATTGCAATAACATTTATTGCATAATGGCTCACCGTGGGCTCGCATGTCCAACACAGCTATGTGACAAGGCGAGGAGGGATGACTATTCGGTCTGGAGACATGGATGCGATAGATGCGAGGAAGAGGATGAGGATTCAGATCATATCTTCTTCAGCTGCCCGGACTCTCAACATGTTTGGGGAGATATGGGAATGGCTAGGGTGGTAAGCGAGGTGTCATTGGCCTTTTGACCATCCATCCGGGCCATGGGTGCTAACTCTACGGACGATTGCTCGACGGCCTTCACGGCTCTCTGGGCCATTTGGTTGGGGCAAAATGATTTGATATTCAACAATCAGAGGTTTTACTTTGAAAACGTGGTGGCTCACTATAATGCGCTGTACAATTTTTGGCTCCTGCATTAATGTTCGGCCTTGTACTATAATTTTTTATAAATGAATTTCCCTTGGCGGTGACCCCCAAAAGGGGGGGGGTTCAGCTGTACTTTTACTAAAAAAAATAATCTAAAAATTAAATGCGGTTCAACTTCGGTTGAACGTGGTTAAACTGGGTCAAAAAACCCGGCCCGGTCCGGTTTTCAAAACGTTGACTCAGAGTTCTGAAACCCCCGCTCCTGTGCCCTCCTCGTCATTCGACATACCCAAATAAACACTGAGCACTTGTTTTCTACTGATGGCACATTTGTTATCATTGTTCAACATGGTGATATTGTACAACATGGTGATGTAGTTCATCCAGGAGCTAAAAATTAGTAGGATGGGCCTATGATCCCCTTGATGATCTCTCTCAACCCATTACTCTTCGAAATCATGGGCGCACGTGTCACATTGTGAACCCCCTCAGATCCGGGTACCCATTTACAACACATTCGTGGTATTACAATTACAAAAGATCGCACAAGTTATATGAAATTTTGAGTTTTTGCCAGGACATTCAAATCAATATTTACAACCACATAACAATAGGAAGATGTGCCAACAAAATTTCATTTCGTTAATTTTTCCATACATATACATCATGTAACAAAAGAGCTGACAGTGTATACAAGTATCCCATAATATACGGAAGAGAAAGAAAATATTTTACATCATAATCTGAACAGAAACTGTGTCAAAAGTAACTGTACCATCTAGAATAGCAGCAGATATCTGGAATCATCAACCAGCTATTGAGTTGCAGGCTGCTTGCCTGCCACGCATGAAAGGTACAAGAGACGTCATCGATCGCTGGTACCTCCCAAACTTATTAAAACAAGCAGGCATTTATGGTGATTGCAAAAGAAACAAGTAGTAAGTCATAACCAACTAAAAATTTACAACTACTTCTTATGAAAAATATTTCAAACTACCCTTAAGGAATGCCCCAAGTTTTATCCATTACCTTTTATATGTCATATTTTTATATCGTGGTTAATGACTCATATATATTAATCTCTTCTTATTTAGAGATCTTAAATATGGATTTTGATAATGGGGAAGATGAGGTTTTGAACTGATTCTTGATTTTATTTAATTTCTCAAGTTTAGTGGATAGTCTGTGGTCTTGGTCTGTGTGTGACCTCACACTATGACTCTAAGACGTGAAGAGTGCCTTAGGGTTGGGGTGCCTCCATAGGCATGCGAAGGTGTATGATGCATCCTAACTAAGTTCCTAACAAGTCCACTAACTTAACTATAAACAACTCTAGCCAACACAAGTTATACTTGATTTCATCTTTTAGTCAAGATACATTATGCTTCATTCCGAGTTCAACTGTACCTCCTCCAAATTTCACTGTAACTGTTTCAGATGTAACCCTAGATGATTTAGATTTAGCATCTCCAAACCTATTGACGGAAAAGTAACCAAAACGCAAGTGGTGAAGAAGTCTCCTAAGAGACTCTTCCGTCTCGCCCTCTAAATGGAAGTGCGGTCCATTAGGTGAATAGATCTACTCAAAAACTACGCCACTAAGACGGGTGAGAGAGACTCTCCGGAATAGTCACTTTAGAAATCGACCCAACTAGTACGGGCTAACGAGCTCGTACAAAAAACTAAAATTGATGATCCCCCGCATGAGTATCCTTAAAACAGAGGGTCAACGGAGCTGGTCAAAAATCCGGATCCCTACGAGGCGTAAAAACACTGCGAGCTCGCGTAAAAGCCATGAAAAAGAATTGGGATCCTAGACCCGCGCACTTGGCGCCCGCTGCCATAACTGGGCTTCCTATCTTCCGCCCAGTTGAGGGTCACCGCATCCTCGCATGGTCAGGTGTAAGAGTCACCATGACCGACACTATTAATTGTCATCACTCAATCACCAACATATTCACTTTCTTGATTACTCATTCTTTCTTAATCCTTTATGTGGTTTGTCTACACATATCTAGGTCTTTTGTCCATAATTTTTTTAATAGTGATCAACTATGGATCTAATCATTCACTATGGATACTGATATTTCCTTATTGTTACATGATGGAAATGGGGCATATTGCACATTGTGGCTATTAAACCAGAGTTACCTGGCCATATTGGATACATATTAAATTCGGGTCAGATAACCGCATATTGGATTTGGTATCCTGCTAACCCATGAACTTTGTGGACATCTGTATGCATTAATTTAGTTGAATTTCTCAGTAACTGATAAGCAGATTCTTTGCAGTACATTGACTGGAGTCAACTGTAACTCTACCTTCTGATATTTCATGATTTATGCGTGTCATCCTTGCACAAGAGCCGTGATAAACTTCTCTTATCATTCTAATTCTATCAGATGTCTCCAACGAAATATTGATATTGAGGCAGTTGAGGGAAGTGTCAAAAGAAGTCGAAAATATTGAAGAGCGAGGGATTCCAGCTACCTGAGGGAAGAGCTCATAAGGAGATACATGTGTTGGTCCCAAGGATGGTGATGGATAAGAAACATTTGCATCCACCAAATCGGAAAAATATAGATAAATATTCTACAAGGAATTCAGACATAACGAGTAGAGATTATATATATCGTGTAATCCTCTTATCGTTCTTCTGCAGACCAATGTCAGAGAAAAACAATGCAAACTTGGTAGAACATAATTACAGTAGCCATCCATTTTAAGTACATCACAACTATTTCCTTCTAAACAACACAATGGATTTCAGGGCATCCTCCTGAGTAACATGATCTGGCTTTTCTCTTTGTTGATTAGTGAAGAAATTCATGAGGAAAAAAGTCAGTTCATATATGTCGCCTTCCAATTCCATTAACAATCTATATTACTAGCAATCCAACATGGTGTACGGCCTCCTTTCATCAATGAGCATTATATATGAGCATTATATATATCTTCTAATTTTTCTAATTGAGGCTTTAGAGAAAGTATCACCAGCAAGTGTAATTTTTTTTATAAACATGAAACTGTCAATTGCCTGTTCCAACCATCATAGCATCAAGGAATTCCATTGTTGGCAGACCCAAAAAGGATAAAAAATGATCTCAGGAGTTGCCTGGAATATGTTTTAATTCCCATATTTGTTTTCATTTACTAATTTAAATTCCATAGGACTGCCTAACTTCATATCATTTCAAATTGGAAACCCACAATGTAACTTCCATTCCAAAAGATATTATTGGGGGAATGCCAATTAATTTCTCAGACAAATCTAGAACATAGTGTTGTCAAATAAAGTGTCAAGCAAGAGATTTGAGCAATTGCATAACTAATTGTGCAACAATTTTAGAGAACAATCACCACTTCATAATAAAAAAATCATAATGTGTAGATCACTATGCATGGCCTCAAAAATGGGATAGGATTGTACCTTAAAATCCCAAAATAAATTTGAGATTAATAGCTTGCATGCAGTAAGGGAAAAGAGGGTTGCAATTGGCTGTCTTCCAAGAGGAGGAGGAGGAGCTCCTGCAGCTTTGGCTGCTGGAAACTGCAACAGCAGTGGGCTGGAACAGCAAAGGGAGTGGCTGAAATGGTTGCTGGAGCAGAAATCTTTGTAGCAACTTGCAACAACCAATCTGTAGAATAGTTGGAAGGAGCTCCAGGACAAATATCCAGCAGTTGGAATTGGTTCCAGCTTTTGGAAATAGAAGCAATTTAGGCTATGTTCGGCTGAAATTTTGGGAAAAAAGAGAGAAAGAGGAAAGGGGAAAGGGAAACAAGAGAGAGGGAGAATTTAGAGAAAAATTTAGGTAAAGAAGAAGAGATAGGGCCCTCCTCTCGGCTAGAATATAAAGAGAAAGAGGGAGATGAAATGGGGAAGGTTCCTGGAACCTTCCTCCATCTATGTTATATTTTTTTTCATTTATGACATCATCATTAATGATGTCATTGATGACATCATCATCAATGACATCACTATTGACATCATTGGCATAATAAGATGTAATTTTCATATATTTATTTATTTTTTTTGAAAAAGCAACAATAGCAGTTTATTTTTATTTATTTATTTCTCTTTTAATTAAGATCTTAAAATTGTCCGTATACGCACATCAAGCCTCCAATTTCGACACGCAATATCTCCATTCGATTGTCTCTGAACGACGATCGATATGAGTATAATATTGATATACTTTTGATCGGGTCTGGATACTTGAAATTTTCGAGATACGTTTATTGTTTATGGTTAAATTTAGTGAAATTAAAATATCAGTTGATCTCCGATTGATGAATGGCCGATTCTGTTGGTCTTGTTTTGCCGAATCGGATTTAATGGCAGTCTCGATTTGTTTCGTAGTTTCTGAATTTACATTGCGACTTTTTCGGGCACACATTACGACGTGCTAGGCTTTTGGTCGATTGTAACTAAACAAGTTTTAATTTACGATCAATTGATTGAAATTGGTTATTTATTATTGATTACTGAATTTATTAAAGTATAGGGACCCTAATCGGGTCAGGTTCGACTTTAATCGGATCCGGATGTTACACACATATCCTCTCTCCAGTGATCTCTCTATTGCTCATCTCTCGGAGGATTACAAGAAGTTTGTGATGGGACTATCGTCTATTACCATCCCCCATACATATCCAAAGGCAATATAAGATAGCCAACGACGTCTGGTTATGGAAGAGGATATGGCATTGTTACAGTCCACAAGCACCTAAACCTTGGTCACTGCCCCGTGCCGGTTCATCCATAATTGGGCACAAATGGATATTTACAGTGAAGCATCGAGCAAATAGTAGCATGGATTGTTACAAGGCTCAACTGGTGGCAAAAGGATTCACGTAGGGACCCCATACATATGGTGTGGACTATCATGACAATTTCTTTTCTATGGTATGCCATTCTACTCTTTGGATTCTTTTTTCTATTGCAGTTACCGGAGATTGGTCATTGTATAGCTGGATGTCAAACCTGCAGGAGGAAGTATATGCAACAACCACTTGGTTTTGCTACCGAGTGAATGCCAAAAGATATGCATGCTCCATAAAGCTATGTATGGCCTTGAGCAGAATTAAGGAGGATAGTTCTAGAAGCTCTCGGACTTGATAGAGTAACATTGTTTCGCCAGATGTACGAGTGATTATACACTATTTGTACGTAGAACACCGAGAGGTACTTTGGTCATTTTGGTGTATACAGATGATATCATTATTATAGGAAGTGACACGTAGTGTATTAGTGAGACATGAATTCATTGGGAAACAATTCATTACTGTTAGAGTCGAAATACTCTGTTGTTTATTCCATAGAGCCCTAGGGTCTCTTATATAGGAGAAAACCCTTGGGTAAATTACATAGACGTACATAAGATAAATAAGAAATACGTAACGATACATCATAACATAACGTAAACCTCTACACTCCCCCTCAAGATGGAGCATAGATATCAATCATGCTCAGCTTGGAAGAACATCTCTGGAAAGGTCCTCTGAGCAATGGCTTGGTGAATATATCAGCAGTCTGATCTTCTGAACTGACGTGTGAAGTGGAAATCAAGCCCTTCTGGATCATGTCTCTAGTGTAGTGACAATCTACCTCGATGTGCTTTGTTCTTTCATGAAAAGCTGGATTATTGGCTATGAACAATGCTGCCTGGTTGTCACATTGAAGCTGCATGGGTAAAGAGACATTTACATTCAAATCTTCCAAGACCGCTCGAACCCACATCATTTCTGTGCTTGCTTGTGCCATGGCTCTATATTCGGATTCAGCACTGGATCTCGCCACAACAGTTTGTTTCTTGCTTTTCCAAGAAACCAAAGAGCTTCCTATGAAGATAGCAAATCCTGACGTAGACTTACGATCTTTTGGACACCCTGCATAGTCTACGTCTGCACAGTAGAAATAGACAGATCTGTATCTTTTCTAAATAACAAACCTGTGCCTGGAGAAGACTTCAGGTATCTCAATATCATATACAGGGCTTCCATATGAACTTGCCTAGGCTGCTCCATAAATTGACTCACCCGGTTTACTGCAAAGGCAATATCTGGTCGAGTTATGGTGATGTATAGGAGCTTTCCCACCATCTCTCTGTATCTTCTTTTGTCCCCTCTTCAGTATCATTGTCGTAAAGCCTCATACTTGGGTCCATAGGAGTGCTTGACGGTCTGCATCCAACCATTCCTGTTTCAACTAACAAGTCTGTGACATATTTTCTTTGGGTCATTACCATTCCTTGTGCATTTCTTGCAAACTCTATCCCCAGAAAGTATCGTATCGTGCCCAGATCCTTTGTAATAAACTGACTTCCCAAAAGAGATTTAAACATCTCGATTCCCTGAGCATCATCTCCTGTGACCAGAATATCATCTACATACACCATGACAACAACCGTACCTCTGAGAGTCTTCTGGATAAACAATGAGTGGTCCGCATTTGATCTCTTGAACCCCTGCCATTCAATTAGCTGGGAAAGCTTCTGGAACCATGCCCTCGGACTTTGTTTAAGGCCATAGATAGCCTTATAAAGTCTACACACCATCTGAGTCTCCCCGTCATCTGCAAAACCCGGTGGCTGCTACATGTAGACTTCCTCCTGTAGATCACCATACAAAAATGCATTTTTGACATCAAGTTAGAAAATAGTCCAATCACGTACCACAACAACAGATAGAATGCAAAGAGTCGAGTGTCGAGCCACGGGTGAAAATGTATCCAAATAATCTACCCCATATGTTTGGGTAAAGCCTCGTGCGACAAGTCTTGCCTTGTACCGATCTAGACGCCCATCTGCGTGATATTTAACTGTGAATACCCACTTGCTACTCACTACAGAAGCACCAGGAGGAATGGGAACTAGGGACCAAGTCCCTCGAGACTGTAAGGCACGCATCTCCTCTTCCATGGCTACACACCAGCAATCAATCTTCATGGCCTCTTGAAAAGTTCGTGGGATCTCTACCGTCGAGAAAACTGCTGCAAACCTCTGGAAATCACCAGTAAGTCAATGAAAGGATACCTGAGACGCAAGAGGATAGGATGCACATTGCCTCTTCTGCTTCCTATGAGCAATAGGACGATCAAGATCATCATTTACTGTGCTGACTGGCAGATCCTCCTCCTGTACCAAAGATTCCTGCACCGGTGCATTATCTAACCCATCATTAGCAATACTATCGGAGCATACCTGAGGCGTGCTGGATGGTTGACGTGTAGCATGAGCAGGCCCTGACCGTCGTGTGTAGAACTTAGGAAACGGTGGAACGGTCGGATATGGAGGTGGTGGTGGAGGTGGTGGTGGTGTAGTTGACCGAGAGTGACCCACACTTGGAGGTAAGGGAACATAGACATTATCATCCGTAGATGTAGAGGAAGGCAAGCGATCACCTGCATGGGAGAAGTACATGACTGGCTCAAAAAATGTAACATCAACACTCATATAGTACTTGTCGTGAATGGGGTCATAGCAACGATATCCTTTTTGTGTATGTGAGTAGCCCACAAAAACATAAGTAACAGCTCTAGGAGAGAGCTTGTCAAGTCCTGGGTTCAAGCGGTGAACAAAGGCAACAGTTCCAAAGACTCGAGGGGTAAGTGAAAACAAGTCCTTATCAGGAAAGAGAACAGATATTGGAGCCTTTTCCCCAAGAACAGTAGAAGGCATACGATTGACCAGATAGCATGCTGTAAGGATAGCATCTCTCCAAAAAGCTAAGGGTGCACAACTTTGGATAAGTAATGTGCGAGCAATATCAAGAAAGTGTCGATGTTTCCTCTCCGCAACACCATTCTGTTGAGAGGTGTAAGGACATGTTGTTTGGTGGATAATGCCCTTAGATGAGAGAAACTGAGCAAGAGACTGGGTGCAGAACTCCAAAGCATTATCCGTGCGCACATATTTAATAATAGAGGAAAAAACATTCTGCACTTCATTTATAAGATTTTTGATAACACTTCCTGCCTCAGATTTATTTTTAAGAAGAAAAGTCCAAGAAACATGAGAAAAATCATCAACCACAACTAGATAAAACCTGTGACCCTGATGATCTGGGACACGACTAGGACCTCGAATATCTATATGAAATAACTCAAACGGGGAGCGACTGCTCCGACTCTGACGACTAGGAAAGCTAGAGCGATGATGCTTCCCTAACTGACACGCTTCACAACGAAATGTAGAATTTTGAGAGATTTGTGGCAGGAAGTGACGCATCTTCTGGAGCAGGAGGTGACCAAAGTGAAGGTGCTATGTGTACGGAGAAACAGATCCCTGAGAGTGTAGTAAGACGCAAGCATAGGAGTTCCGTACTAGACGATAGAGGCCATTGTGCTCAGAGCCACAACCAATCACCCTGCCCGTTAGTATGTCCTGAAAAATGACAGAAGATGGGTCAAATATAGCGTGACGGTGCAAATCTTTTGTAATCTGACTAATTGATAATAAATTCCTTGAGAACTCTGGTGCATGTAGAACATTCTGTAAGTGCATGGAGGTTAATAAGAATGTCTCCCCCTGACCCACAATAAGGGAATGAGTACCATCAGCTATGAGCACTGAACGACCAGACTGAATATCCTTGTAGGACTGTAGCATATCTCTTTCACGTCAGAGATGATGGGTAGCTCCAGAGTCAACAATCCAACCTGAGAGATCGTGGTTATGACAAAGGGAAGAAGTACTACCTAAGGTACTGGCATTAGCAGAGGTAGTAGCAGACGCAGAAGCCGCAACGTCAGATGTATCAGCGCCCTCTGATGATGACTGAGGCATAATGTCTCGAAGCCGTGCCACAAGCTCCTCGAACCTGTGATCTGGAGTAGATGCTGGCAGAGCCTGAACATGATCAGTGACACGTGCCGAAGGAGGAAAGCCATGCTTAGAATAGCATGTATCCTCGGAATGACCAGTGCGACGACAGAATGAGCACGTTGAGCACACACGACCTCCTCTGCCACGTGCACTACCTCCTCTGCCATGAAATGAAGACGAACTACCTCGTCCTCTAGAAGCCGCCATTGCCGAAGGAGGTGGTGTCGTGGCGTTGGAAGGGACAGAGATACGGCTGAGCCTCCGGTAGACTTCCTCCATCGGAGGAATAGTAGCATCGACGAGGATCTGAGAGCGGGCCGCCTCGTATTCCGGATCAAGGGCTGCAAGTAATACGCCTACCATAGTGGCATTGCGAAACGTCTTCTGCTGCTCTGGGGTTGCTGTGAGCGGAATGGTGCTATATAATTTCTCAAACATCCCTCGTAGGGATGTGTACAGAGAATGAAGGGGCCGCCCATTTTGCTTCATCATAAAAATATCATGCTGCAACTGCAGCATCTTAGTCTCGTTCCGTACTTGAGAATAGGTAGTAGCCAGAATATCCCACATCGCTTTGGCAGTGGGTTGATGGAGGACGTCATTGGTGATCTCCATCGTGAGCGTTCCTGACTACCAGACCTTGGCATACGCATCAGCCTCCCATGAGGCATAAATCCCCGTCTTTTCTGCCGGCTCATCCTCGGTAAGAATATGCTTCTTACCACATGACTTCATAAGACTCAGGAACTGCATAGCCCAGAGTTCGTAGTTCGTCCCATCCATTTTGACGATTGGTGCCGAACCTTTAAAGGCACCTATGGAGGGCATATCAGTCTTTTGATCTGACATGATGCCGGAGAGAAGACCTTGGGATGATAGACAAATGAATGTTTGTCTACAAAGACTGGATCGGATTCAAGTGCATATGTAGACGTTATGCACTTGAACCCATAGGCGAAGAAGTGCCGACCGACGAGAAAGAGAAGCGCAAGGAAGAGTTACGGCAGCCCCAACGGGAGAGGGCCTCGGCGGGGGAGGGCCTTGGCGGGAGAGGACCCCGCGGCTGGGAGGTGCCCTCGGTTGGGCGGCGGCAGGGAAGTCCCCGCGGGTGGGGCGAGCGGCGAGTGGAGGGGGTACCACGTCCGGAGGGGGTGCGGTGGCTGGGAGGTCCCCTCGGGCCGGGTTGGTGGGGCAGGAGACGGCGGCTGGGGGCAAGGATGCAAAAATTGGTTCAGGCGGCCGTTTAAACGGCCGTTTAAACTCATTCGGTCCTCGACCGACTGTATAACCCTTAATCGGCTATGTAAACGGTCAGACCGTTTAAACGGGTGTAATCGGCCGTTTACACGCCGTTTAAGCGGCCGCGTTTTGCATTAAGGTTACATAAACCCTATGACTATGTTGATTATGCTATCTACTTTGACATGTCACATTTGGATGAAGAAGTGATGCAAAATGAGAATTCGGCGCGGCGCGGGAAATAGATTTGACGGTGGATTTTCGATGGTAGAAGAAAATAGAGGGGTTGAGAAGAAGAAACTGGAAGGGTTGAGAAGAGAAGACACGCCGGATGCGCGGGGTTAGAGAAGAAGAAACGCGTAGACCGCGAGGGGAAGAGAGAAGAGACTCGTCGGGAATACGAGGGGTTTGGGAGAAGAAGAACACGTGTAGATCACGCGGGGAGAAGGAGAGAGAGGGGAGAGGAGAGAGAGATAAATCTCTATTTTATCACATCTTGAACTGACTAAAACATTGGACCCTCATCCCTTTATATAGGAGGGATGACATTACGAGAATAGAAAATAATTTAAACCGACAACCAATTATCCTAAACTGACTCTAACTAATTAACCGACTAACTACCAAATTTGAAATTCAAACTAAGACTAATTGAGATCATACGCGATCTCTTTATTTAAAATTGCGACAACTTAAAAAACGTAAATAAAATTAACGGCCACAATTTAAATAATTAGACGGCCCTACATGTCGAGTCCACGCTGCATCAACTCTCCGCCGCTTTAAAAAAATTCGTCTCCCGACGAATTGCTTGAACCTTGAGGCTTGACCTAAGGCGCTTCATGAACTTGTGTCGACGTGCGCGTGAACGCGAATCATGAGATATGCAACTCAAATCATATTGCATCTTCCAATGCGCGACGGGATCGTCGAATCGTAGGGACGATTCGGTTGCCATGCTCTGATAACAATTGATGCAAAATGAGAATTCGGCGCGGCGCGGGAAATAGATTTGACGGTGGATTTTTGATGGTAGAAGAAAATAGAGGGGTTGAGAAGAAGAAACTGGAAGGGTTGAGAAGAGAAGACACGCCGGATGCGCGGGGTTAGAGAAGAAGAAACGCGTAGACCGCGAGGGGAAGAGAGAAGAGACTCGTCGGGAATACGAGGGGTTTGGGAGAAGAAGAACACGTGTAGATCACGCGGGGAGAAGGAGAGAGAGGGGAGAGGAGAGAGAGATAAATCTCTATTTTATCACATCTTGAACTGACTAAAACATTGGACCCTCATCCCTTTATATAGGAGGGATGACATTACGAGAATAGAAAATAATTTAAACCGACAACCAATTATCCTAAACTGACTCTAACTAATTAACCGACTAACTACCAAATTTGAAATTCAAACTAAGACTAATTGAGATCACACGCGATCTCTTTATTTAAAATTGCGACAACTTAAAAAACGTAAATAAAATTAACGGCCACAATTTAAATAATTAGACGGCCCTACATGTCGAGTCCACGCTGCATCAAGAAGTCATTGAAATTGACAATATCTGGTCAAAGTTGTGGATATGTGATTATATTTTTAAAGTTCATTTATACTTTTTTATTAAATATATATATGTAATATTTTTTATTAATTTAAAAATGTAAAACCGCATAGACCGTTTAATTTCCGTTTAAACTCCCGCATACCGTTTAAACAGTAATCAATGACCCTACCGACTGTATACCGCATACCGTTTTTTGCAACCTTGGCTGGGGGCCTTGGGTGGAGAGGCGGCGGCCAAAGAAGAAGGGGGGGGGGTGGAAACCAAAAACCCTACATTAGGGTTTTGGCTCTGATACCATGTTAGAGTCGAAATACTCTGTTGTTTATTCCATAGAGCCCTAGGGTCTCTTATATAGGAGAAAACCCTTGGGTAAATTACCTAGACGTACATAAGATAAATAAGAAATACATAACGATACATCATAACATAACGTAAACCTCTACAATTACCAAGGATCTTGCTTAGAGTTTGCTATAAACCGTAGGGGGTTTGTAATGAGTTAAAGAAAGTATATGATTGATCTTCTTTCGGAGACTCATGTTGATATGCCTTGAGTCCTAACCACCTGTTATGCTGAACCATGTTGAATAACCACCATATGTAATCCCCCTGCCATGCCATACCCCTACCAGACAGGGTTCTCGTTGTACCGGGAGTAGTATATAAGCTTCCCTGGGGTCAGGGCTCTCTGTATCCTCTGTATTCTTTTTTTAACCAAATAAGGGGAAATACGCTATCGGTGCCTGCTCCAAATATATTAAAAGATAAGTTTCAGAAAAACATTAGAGATACTAAGGATCGAGGAGAATCTTAGTGTAAGAAATTACATTATCAACACAAAAACGTTGATAGGCAAAGAGTGCACCATTTCTAGCTAGCCACAACACCCAAATAATTGTCACTTATTGAAGAAGCTCATCCCTTGGTTTGTGATTTGCTTCATGTAGTGTAGAGTCCCAAAAAGTGTCAAAACTAACAAGGTTCACCCAACTAACACCAAGCTCATGCCAAGTTGGGGAAAACCTCTCGTAATAGAAAAAAGATGCTCCAATGTCTATCTCCAAACTGCATAGGGAGCACAAACTGAATATCCCTACAAAAATATGTATAGCCTTGCACAACAATCTTTTGCAATGTTTTAAATTTCACGAGATTTTAGCGAAATTTCGTCGAAATTTTGGTTTCAACACTCTACCGCAACCGAAATCGAAATCTCGATATGGACCATTCCTTCACAAATCCGGGCTGATTTTGGCCGAAATTGGCAAAATCTCATCAAAAATTCGATGAAATTTTGTAATTGTTTCCTTTTTTCTCCACCTCGAAATGAAATCGAAATCGAGATTTAAAACCTTGATCTCTTGTCAGGATGCACTTTCTGCTAAAAAGACACAACAATATGCTAATTCTGCTAGGAAGCTTTAATCCCCAAATGAAGTTGCAATTACGGATCAGACTGTCCTCAATTATAGATAACGACCTATCCACTGCTTTATAGGCTTGCTTTACTAAGAACATATTATCTTTCCATACCCTAATGATCTCGACCGACAGTTGGACCCTCAATATGACTCAGGGAGTCGAGTAGGCTGAGAAAATCCTCTAAACGCTGGTCCGTGAAATCCATCTGGAAAGAGGGCACCGGCTCCCATCTTTCCAACAATCCACTATACGTGCCTCACAGTCTGCTGCCAAAGCAAAAAAGTGAGGGAAGGGTGATGCAAAAGAACCATTACCCATCCAATTGTCCGTCCAAAACACGAAGGAGTTGTTACTAAGAATTGGGCGAAAGAGGTTTGGAAACCGCAACATATCCTATCTAATCACTTTCAAAAGCCGAAGGAAAGTAAGAAGGATGATCTGAAAGGTTCCCATGTGCCAGGACGTCATAAATATAGTAAATAAGTCTGCAACAAAGTTTCTCGCCTCTGCCCCAAATCTTGCTAACTCATTTTAGAATAAGAGCCTCGTTCATTGTCTCTAGGCGGTGAATCCCGAGGACTCCCACAGACTCTAGGTGCGTGGCTACCTCCCAATCTGCAAGATGAACTTCTGAACCCTCTTGGATTGACTTACCCAAAGAAATCACTTCGTGATCTTCTCCAGCTGACGACGAATACTTGCAAAGAGGAGTCACACAGACATAAAGAACACACGAGTTGTTGAGAGAGCGACTTTTATAAGCACCAAACATCCCCCCTCTCCCCCCGCGTGATAAGATCGCCTCCCTCCAACGTGGCAATTTTCCTTCAATCTTCTCAATCAGAAGTAGCCACTCAACCGTCTTAACTCTGCCGTTGGTTAAGGGTAGACCTACGTAACGAATTAGCAGAGACCCTCTCTCCGTCCCAAGTTCCTCACTACACGCCTGGCCCTCCAATTCTGACATTCCAAACGGAATAGTTGTAGAATTACTATGATTGAGAACAAGCCCAGAAAGTTCCCAAAGATCTTGATCGTTGTAGCTATCCCTTTAGTTTTTCCCTTCCACCTTCAATGAAAAAGATAGTGTTATCTGCGTATTGCAAAAGAGGGATACATATATCCAAAGAAAAAAACATGTAGTGACCCCTTGATGCATCACCTGATCAACCATGCACGACAGCACATTAGCTGCGATAACAAAAGTATAGGAGCAAGGGGGCATCCCTGACGCATACCCCTTTGTGGACCTGTGGTTGATAGAATCCGCCTTCTGGACCCCCATTGACGAGCAACGTGTAAGATGCAATGGTGACATAACACTTCATCCAAGAGATCCAGGGATCCAAAAACTCCATTTTGCCAAATGCCACCCAAAGGAAACACCAGTCGATTGTGTCAGGCCTTAGAAAAGTCCGCTTTCCACATCATGCCCTTAACTTGACGCCTCTTTCAATCGGCAATGATCTCATCGACCATTTCCAGGCTGCCACCAATTTGTCTTCTTGGAATAAACAACGCTAGAAGAATGTAGCTCAATTATGGGCGAACCTTGTAAACCTACTATCCTCTGTATTCTTCTTTCTCCACATAGAAAACCGATCGCTGTCGCCCAAGAACGTAGCTCAATTATGGGTGAACCTTGTAAATCCGCATGTCTTTGTACCTCATTCCTTGCTTGTTTGTACGTGTTTTGCTTCCGTAGTTTGCAACAAGTGGGATAGTAGATTGCTGACTTGCCAGTACTCTTGTGGATCCTTATATGAAACTCCATAATGAAGATACGTAACATCAAGGGGAGGTGCAAAGAGATTATTTTAGGAGCTTTCCAGATTAGATATCTTGTTTGTGTAAGCAAAGTCAACCAGTTTATAAAGCAGTCACAACATGCCTGCATTGTTTATCAGCAAGGGGACATCCCTTGCCATAATGGGCTGTGCATATGTAGACTGTGCTATCTATCCTACGAACATAAAGTCAACAACTGGTTCTGATGTTTTTATTGGTGGCTCTAGTTTTTTGGAAGAGCAAAAAGCATACAATGGTAGTTCAAGTTAATCCAAGAATAAATCATGGCTCAAGTTGGTCGTGACTAACCTAAACATGGAGGTGTCTCTTGCAGCTCATGTGTGACAACCAAGCAATATTGGCCACTGCCAATAATTCTGCATTCCATGAGCAGACTAAGCACATTGAGGTCAATTGTCATCACACTATGTTAGAAATATGAAATGCGGAAGCGTAATAAGAGATAACGAATAAACAAGGAAGAACACAAGGATTTTTACATAGAATCCTACTCCCTAAGGAGCGTGATGAAACCATGGGAGAACAGCTCAAAGGGTTGATGGTTCTATTGAACTCTCTCTCATCTGATACATGAGGTATGAAGGTTCTTATGCAACCCCCACTGAGTCTCCACATCCCACAACTGGTAGATGTGGGACTAAACATAAGAGGGTGTGGTAATTGAAACATGGAGGGATCTAATTACCTACCTACACATGACGTATACTCCAAGACTCCCCCTCAAGCTTGAGCATGCAATGCTCAGCTTGGACATATAAAAGAAATCACTCAAACTAACAATACAAGGCACTACAGACAATATCAATTCAACGCATACACAACTGTCGGTCTTCCTCGACGACGTTGCTTCTCATGCCCATGGTTCAGAAATGCGGTCCATGCGGCCGCATATGCGTATTCGGTCACTTGACCGAAGCGCATATGCCATATATGGCAATATGCGGTCAAAACGCATATGCGGTCCGCATATGCGGGATATGCGGCTGCATATGCGGCCGCATATCTGATAGGATTCATGTTAATCCGTGGCATGTTGATGACACATTAACTTGATTTTTTTTCGAACAACTCTTATATCATCATTTACATTGATGCATCTTTTCATTATTGCCGTATATGTTGCATTTGGGAATATAATCTAGAAATATTTTTTCTCATATCCATTTTCCCCATTGTTCTCAACACTTATTAATGAATTGTTTACTACTTTTTGAATTTCCTATCTAATGAAATTCATTCTAATTCTTTAATAAAATATGAAATAATTGACTAACAGTTTGCCACTTTACATTTTTGTGCTTCTAATAAATTTTATATGAAAGTACAATTTTCCCCTATATTTTTTTGTCAACATGTTTTATCCAAATTTTGGATGTATGATTTGTATACCTATGATTATTTTTAGCTTTTGTTATCTATAGGATCTAATATATATATATATATATATTAAAATTTTCTTATAGAATTCATGTGTTCCCTGTTGAATCCAAATTGTATATGTATATATATGCATTAAATTCAAAATACACTAAAAATAATCAATTTATAATATCATGCTTATATATATCTTATTAATTATATTGTCTTATTTGAAAATTTTGATTTTGGATTTTGTTAGATCAACAACTTTTTGATATAATCACATTTTATTATTTATTTTATAATATTTTAAATTAAAATATTACAAACCGCATAAACCGCACATACTTCCGTATACTCCTCAGCATATCCGCTTACTTGCTTTAGACCGCATGACCGAACGAATACCGCATACCGCATTTCTGAACCTTGCTCATGCCATGCAGGTGAGGAGGAACAAACGGGCTGGAGTGTGAGTCGAACTGGGTCTCCTCGTCGGAGAACATGTGCTCTGTACTGCGCCTGTCAAAGTCACATACACTTAAAGAGTCTCCTCGTCGGAGTACTTTGACCCACCACATGTAGAAGACTGCATCATGTGGACAACTACTCCATTGAAGGGCCGAACTAAAAAAGCCATGGAGACATCCTCGTCGGAGTCCACGATCACTGGAGAATGGAGTATGAAAGTCTCATCGTCAGAGAATTATGTCTCTCCCACATTGGCTCAGAGAATGGGATCTCTACTCTGGAGTCCCTATGAAACCACATGAAAACCCTAGACCTCATGGCACAGGGAATGTGATCTATACTCTAGAGTCCCTATGGATCACATCAAAACTCTGAGACCAAAAACAAAGATGGAGATCACACAAAAGGTGATGGCATACATGTGCGCATCAAATTGAAGACTCAGAAACAATCTGAACGTCGAGTTCGAAACTATAGAGTCTGAAATCTGTCATGGAGAATCTGAATCTAAAACAGACCTGTGAATCTACACAATACTCCCCCTTTCTCCCATACTTGTCAGAAAACAATGACATCGACAAAGTTGGGAGAAGACAAAACAAGGCGGGGAGAAAAAATCACATAAGCCGATCTCGATTTCTTTAGCTTTCTTCTCATTTTTTTCTCAAATCAATTTTTTTCGTACGGATTTTTTTTGTACGACCCCCTTTTTTATAGCCGACTCTCTTTTCTTCTTTTTCTTTTCACCTATGCTTTTTTTGTACGCACCTCTCTTTTTTTTTCAAAAACTTCTCTGCCCACTTGGACCCAAAAATATCACATGCCCTCCTTTTTTTGGATATACAACCCAAACAAGGGTCAAAAACACTGCTCATCCCAATTGGGCTTACAAAAATGCCCTCTATTTTTTTAAATAATAGGGCTCAATTTGAGCCCAAATCAAATAATCAAGAGTCGTCTTCTATTTAGGGTTCCCATACGGGGAACCCATTCCCATCACCTTGCGCCCTCGATGGGACTTGGTCTTGCACTGCCCCTTGATGGGGTTGTTTGTCCCGATCGCCGCCGCCTGGAGGAGTGTGCAGCCTGCGCAATGGAGATCAGATGTGTACTGGAGTTGAAGACGGCGATGCACTGATGGAAAGGGGTTGCGGTGGGAGGAGACCCACACCCATATCGCTGTCTCCTAGAAGAAGGTGTAGGAAGAGGAGGTTCGATCATCTCTGGGAGCTCGACAGGAGGAGGTGGTCGCCGCCTGGTTGTCAGCAGAGGCACGAGGATCCGCCGCCAGTGTGTCTACTGTTCCGGATCTGAAGGAGCCGCGAGTGGAAGTTCTCCGCCTGTAAGATGAGAGGCATCGCCGCCGTCTGCTACTTTCGAGCATGATGGGGACAACAACCGCCAAGATCGTTGGGCTTCGATCGAGGATGCTGCCAAGGAGTAGTCGACTGTAGCAAGGTTCACCGCCTTGGATCGAAGAAGGGGACGACCTGGGTACTTCCCCGATGGGGCTCTAGCTGCTGAAGACAAACCATCCACATATGGTTAGAGCCGCCACGATGGCCTTCATTTGGTGGAACCGCTTGATGCTGGAGGAAGCTGTCGCCGTTGATGAGATTAGAGTTCTAGTTCAAGAACCCTAATTTTCTCTGATATTGCACGATTATGTTGAAATCTTGAGAACAAGGGCTGCAATCAGCATGCGACCTGGAGAGCTAAGGTTCTAGAGATTGAACCCTAGAGCTGAAGAATGATTATGAGCAATAATAATCTTCAAGATCAAAATACCAAAATCGAATCTCGAACAAACGATGAGAAATTACTCCTCGAGAATCGAACCTGCTTTGATACCATGTTAGAAATATGAAATGCGGAAGCGTAATCATAGATAAAGAATAAACAAGGAAGAATATCGGGATTTTTACGTGGAGCCCTACTCCATAAGGAGCGAGATGAAACCATGGGAGAACGCCTCGAAGGGTTGATGGTTCTATTGAATTCTCTCTCGTCTGATACATGAGGTGTGGGGCTTCTTATATAGCCCCCATTGAGTCTCCACATCCCACAACTGGTAGATGTGGGACTAAAATTAAGAGGGTGTAGTAATTGGACCCTGGAGGGATCCAATTACCCACCTACAGATGGCACATACTCCAACACACTAGGGACATGATCTTGAAAGGCTTCATTTCTATTTCCCATGTCAGTTTAGCAGAACAGACTACGAACATTTATTAAAGCACTTGTAAGGGGACCATTCCGGAGGTGTTCATCTAAGTTTAGCATGATAGACATACATGCTCCAACTTGATGAAGAGTGTTGTAATAATAACCCATTTATAATTTTATGACAACCTTTCGTTTCCTTTTATGTATGATCCCAATATGACATCCATGTGACCCGATATGGCAACCTCCTTTCTCCTATGTGGTTTCTCTCTATATCAAGAGAACCCCATGGAAAATAATATCATCTGCTTATTTCCCTTTTGCAGAAGTGTTGTATTTACAGACTGGAATTTCTTCATATACCTCGTTTCATACCAGGCTGATTGAGCTCTGAAGTGCCTATCCTCTCCGTGCAGTGAACTTTTAGGGTGCGTTTGGCACGCGGGTTAAGGTGGGTTAAACTGGTAGAGGGTAACCCGTTTTTGGGTTTTGGTGTTTGGATAGAAGGTTAAACTGGGGGTGGGTTAGAAGTGGGTTTGTTGTGATATGATTGTATTGAAGTTTCAAAAAGTGAGTAGTTATTGTGATGTGATTGTATTGAAGTTTGAAAAAGTGAGTAGAAGTGGAGTAGTTTATAATTTTTATATGATATGATGGTATAATATATTATTTTTTGATGGAATTAATGATGGAGAATTGATTTATTTATTTTTTTTAAAAGATAAAAAGTGGGACCCACGTAGGAGTGAGAAAGAGCGGAGTAAGGGGGGTAAACTCCCCAACCCGAACGGGGTCTTAGGATTCTGTATGTTTTAAGATCAGAGGCATCTTCAGGTTGAATTCTGCGTACAATTTACAAATGGTGTTTGTTTGCAATTGATTCCTGAATTTCAGATTTCCAGGATTATAGTTGAGAGCTTTGCATGGAGGCCTCACTTTGTACCTGTTTTCATCCTAAGAGGAATAGTTGCCGTGCTCATGGGCTCCAGAGGAGTTGAAACTGAAGTCACAAAGGGTGTGAAGTAGGGCCTTTGATCTATCTGCTGGTTCTTGCTGATGCCAGCTGATGTGACTCGATTTTTATCTGTTGCATGATTTTTAATCTTCAAAGCCACGTCTTGTGAGTATATGGATATGGAAGAGAATTTTATACGGTTTATGCCATTTTTTACCTAAACCTCCATGAGGCGAATAATAATTCAGTGAAGTCCCCCCCCCCTAAGTGGGTCATTCTTTTGGTTGGATGTTTGAGACTCGTCTTTTTATTAGTGCTTTTAACACAGTTTTAACATGAAAGGCTTCTCTCTCTGCGCCTCGAGTGAGAAGGGAAAGGACTGATGCATATTTGTCTTAGTTGGAGGAAGAGGGAGATGTAAAGAGAGGTTGAGTGAGGGGGAGAGAGAGAACATCATGTAAACAACATTACTTCATTTTGATCCAACTGTCTTACTTATATGAGTTCTTTTTCGAAGTTGGAGGGATATACATGTGAAGAATAGACTAGAAAAAGCATCTGTACAACTATTAAAATAGAATGATATGCATGTAACATCAATAGATTGCGTGATTTTTTTTGTAAAAAAACTTTAACCGTGTGTCAAGGATTAGGTCTATGCATAGCTGTCAGTATTGAACCCCCCCCTCAACCACAACTTTTTTTTTGGATTTTTTTTATTTTATGGAAAAACACATTCAAGATACGAGTTGTTGCGACGTTCACATGACTGGGGTGATACATCTTTTCAATTGCTACCAGGATGCAAGTGCTATTGATACTGACCTGATTGTGTACAATGCTGGTACTGACATCCTTGATGGAGATCCACTTGGCATGTTGAAGGTACTTATTTCTGCTGCATTTGTAGTTATATAGTGCTGCAAGCTAATGCCTTTTCCATGGTAAATGAGAAGTAGACATTGCAATGTTTTGCTTTAAATGCATGTGCGCTTGTCAGTTTGATAGCAAGCGATTAATTAATTGTGATTAGTTGGTGCTTAGAAACTGTCAGTAATGAACTATGTACAAGTTATTATAGTCATACCTATGAATCCTGATGGAGTAATTTCTTCTTCTTCTTCTTCTAGGACTGGGTTTCCGTCCCTTCCAAACAATTTTAAAGGAAAAGCTGTTTCCAACATAGGATTAGGAAACTGCTTGGAAATTTAGTTTTAACAGTCATAAGTTTTTAGTTTGTAAATAAGATAATAGAATCAAGAAGATTGCAAATTCAGAGTTTTAAAGATAATGGAATAAGCTTTTTAGTTCGTAAACATTTGGCCTAGGATAAGGAAGCCACGATGGCGGAGGTTTGGGCAGGTCGCAGGGGGCTCCTTGACCCTTGTCTTCACATCAGAGTTGTTGGAATGAATGGACAACTTTTTGAACCTTTCGGCCAGGTGCGAGGATGGAAGAGCCATCAGATGGAAGAGAATCGTGGTGTTGGAGAGATGGGGTGTTTTCGGTTAAGAAGGCTTATGGTGTTATTTCGGGTTATCTGGTAGCCGGTGTTTAGGAGATTGACCGAGATCGTGCTATAATCTGGATCCGGGAGATCCTTGCTCGGATACGGAATTTTTTGTGGCTGTTGAGGATGAAAGTTCTGATTGGTGCTAGGAGAGCTAGATTGTTTCCTCGGGTAGAGGTGACCAACAGTAAATGTGGTGAAGCCATAAAAGACATTGATCACCTTTTTTTTCAATGCCCTAGTTCTAGGGAGGCATGAACTGCAGATTTTCCAGGCGTGCAATGGGGTGATGAGGACACCTGGACTTCATTTGGGAATAACTGTTTCAACTTTCAGTTGAGGGTAGAAGAGAAGTCTGTGCACTTCATTGGGCCATCTGGCTGGCTAGAAATTATGTCGTCTTTCTGGGTGGGAGATTTTATTGTGTAAATGTTCTTGAGCATGCGAAAGCTCTGGTATATGTTTGGCGTCTGTAAATATGATTCATTTTATTTATTAATATATATTCTTTAGTTGGATCTCTAAAGGAGGTTCGCCTTATCTTTTCTAAAAAAGGAAATTGCAAATTCATAAATGTTAGTTATTGACGGTGGAGCAACTGAGGCTAAAAGCATCTCGATGGTGTTGGGCATCTTTGAAGACATCTCGGGTAAAATTCATAGGGGCAAGCCTACCTTTGTTCCTTTTGATATGTCTAAGATGGAGGTAGAGTGTAAAAGAGCTTTGGATACTCATTAGATGCGATTGCCTATTCTAGTCCTTCAATTTTATCGTGGGAGACTTTGATAGGTTAATTGGATCTTGCTTGTGGATAAGCTCAAAAGGAAGTTAGGTGGGTGGAATGCTTCATTTTTTAAGGGATGGTCACCTTGTGTTTCTTAATTCTGTGCTACCAATGGCCACTATTTCCTTTTTCTCCTCATGTTCATTTTCTGTTCGGATCCATGCTCGTCTGGATGCCCTGTTTTGACATTTCTTCTTATATGGCATTGGACAAGAGAGTCATGAGAATTCACTTGTTAAGTTGTTAGGATAGAAAATCGTTACTTAACTGTTGAGGTATAGGGGTTTGGGCATTTCGAGGCCTAAGAAGATGAAAGGCACTTCTGGTGAAGTGGATTCTGAGAATTTAGGAACTATATCATGCCGTGACATCTATTTCAGAATTACAAGGCTCGATTGTGGTGCCTCAAATGACCCGAATACTCGACAAACCAATTTCCACACACGTAAGCTCCACATACAAAATGCGCATACAAGCAAGCGAGAGAAAATAGAATAAAAGGCTGAATAATAAAATTTTGTTTTCCATTTGCATTTATCCGTCCACATTGTAATCCATTCACATTCACCACATGTCCATGTCCACAAAATATTACATGCATGCATAAAAAAATTATCCATACACACATATTACATACCCATGTCTCTCAAAAAAAGCTACAAGTAAAGAAGTAAATGTAACAACAGTAACTGCACCAAAATATAGTTGTACCCCAAAACAATCTCCAAGCACAAGCTGCTCACTGCTTCGACTGCTCCGGTACAACTACAGATCTAACACAAAGGGTACGATATGAGCAAAGTTGCGTAATACAATGCTAAAAACTAATAGTACTAAGTGAAAGCATGCAAAAGAGAACAACTGGGTAAACTGTCCTCATAAAAAGAACAACACTTTGATCAATTTGATTAAATTTTAATCACCAAGCATCGTGGATAGTTTGTGGTCTTGGTCCACACGCCCGGTACCTTACACCATGACTCTAAGGAACTGTGTACCTTAGTGTTGAGGTGCCTTCACATGCATGCTGATGGTGTACAAGCATCCTAAGTTCCCAGCACGTCCACTAGCTTCTTGTTCCCATATGTGAAGTTTTCGTATTTAATCCCGAATGTTCAACTCAATTCGCTAAGATGTTTACCATAACGTGAAGCCATCACGAACCATCCAAGTCCACTACCCATCGGTAAAAGTCCACGAGAGGGTAGGGCACGAGTCGGGACACCGATCACTAAGATCATCCAGGAGAATAGGGTAGCACGAGTTGCCTTCGCCTGGGGCCTGGAGGCAGATGCCACCTGAGCACTGCCTGAGGAGGAGGTGGCGGTGCCTGGAGTTGGTGCGGGCACGCGACGTCTCCTGGAGCATCGAGAAGGTCAGCTCCGCCTTTGGCTGAAGATGGAGAAAGCTCCGCCTGGAGCTTCGTGGAGGATGAGCCTTTGGATGAAGATGTTCCATTGTTCGATTGGAGAATGAAAGTATCACGTTTTTAGAACCATCTAGGGTTGGGCGGCGGTGCTGACTGTTGAAGGAGGACTCGCGTGACCTATCAAGGCTAGATCTTTGGATGCTTGGTGCCAGATCCGAGATGCGGGGATGCCACCATGGAGGGTTCCGATGGAACCCTTTGCTTGCTTGTCTGGAGGGGTCGTGCGCATGGATGTGTTGTGCTCCCGAGATGTCATATGGAGAACGGAAACACCGTCAGGATGGTGGACTTTACCAATCAAATCTTGGGTTTCGTGAGGAAACCCAACAACATCATGTTGAAAGCTAGAATGCAGAAATCAGGGCATGATTAGGGTTTCAAAAGAAACCCTAGAAATCAAACTGCAGGATTCTCCTAATGAATCACAACAACTTATCTTCACAACCAAATCTTCAATAATAATCAAGAACCGACTTTTGAACAAATCATGAAAATAAACCTCAAGAATTGAAGCTACTTTGGTACCATTTAGAAACTACGAATGCGGAAGCGAAATCAGAGAAAGAAAATAAACATTGAAGAAAATCGGGATTTTACATGGAACCCTACTCTCTAAAGAGCGGGATGAAACCATGGGAGAACGCCTCAAATGGATGATGTGTCTGTTGACTTTCTCATCTGATACAGAAGGTCTGGGGCTTCTTATATAGCCTCCGTAGACCCTCCAAGTCCCACCACTGGTAGATGTGGGACTAAACACTGGATGTGGTAAATGGATCCTGAAAAGATCCATTTACCCATCTATACAAGAATGCCACATATACTCCAACATCCTTGAACACAAAGAGATGAGTTCGATTGCCATACCACACACTCCAAGCATCCCAACTCCTTTCCCTTTATTAGCAGCCCCAACACCACTCCTGAACAAATAAGTTCTTGGTCCAACAAAATTCTACCTTATGGGGAAGTTTTTGGAGAGGTAACCACCAACATGTCTTCTCTTCAACCTTCCGTAGCGAGTATTTCGTCAATCGGATCAGCCTTCTCCCCTATCTCTTCCAGACCACTTCTTGCGTCCACAGGGGGCAAGCGCGCTTCTTCTGCAGACATTGGGCAATCTCTATGAAGATGCCCTTCCTTACGGCATCGGTACCACATCGAGGCACCGCCACGCAATGGGCTGCCATATACTCCTCCAGCCCGCATTCGAAGCACCAGATAGCCGATGCCGCGCTCTCTCAAAAGGTGGCCATCCCTCTCCCCTCTCCAAGGCCTTAAATGTCGGTTTCGGTCACCATTTCGGTGACGACCAAAACAGAATTTCGATGGAATTTTGGTCAAATTTCGATCGAAATTTCGGTCATTTCGGTCATTTTTTGTACAAGGACCCCCATATTTCGGCCATTTCGGTCATTTCAGTCGAATTTTGATTTCGAGTGGATATCAATATTCGACAGAAATTCGACCGAATTTCGCTGAAATTTGAGGCCATGCCCCTCTCTCGTAAAACCTTCGAGCCATCTCCGCTGCTCCCCTCTCCCGCTCTCACCCCTCTCATGCTCCATCCAGCTCCTCGGAAAGAGTTGATTTGCATTTAAAGTTGAATGGTACATGTGGAGAGAAAATAATGAGTTCCATAAAATGTGACGAGTAGCACATGTTGATATGCCTTTTGTCCTAACCATATGCTCTGCTAATCCAGTTGAAGAAATGTTTTGTCTGCATTCTCCATAAGAAGGGCGGGTGAAGCCTGCAGTACTGGACAGGGGGTCTCGCTTGTGCATCCCCTCTGACAGGGACGGGGGGCAACATCTCCGGTTCGAAATAAATTTTGTTTAAATGGTTTCTTTTCTATTTGGATACATTTATATCCGTTTTGTTCGAGTTCCATTTGTACTAGAAGTACTATATAAACTTCCTAGGGGTTAGGATTTTCAACATACTATATTTTGCCCTTCTCCATATATAGTGAAACCGATTTCCATCGTTGAAGACAACCCATTTAAGGGTGAACCCCGGTTAAGGGTGAACCTCGTAAATCCGTATGCACATGTGTTTTGTTGTTTTGGTTTGTGCTTGTTTGCTTCCGCAATCTGTAACATGGCATATAAAAGGGCCCATCTCCTTAATAGTGGTTTGCATCTAGCCACTTGAACCCATCTTATCGAACAATATAGTTTTGGAAAGATCGATAAAATCATATTTTTCTTAGGGCGTTGAACACACTCGTCTGATTGTTGTACACAGTTGATGAACCTATGCACACTAGTTTGGATGATGCAGTCACTATGCCTTCACCTAGGAAGTGGCGTACCTTGGTTGCGATGTACGTGGGTGATGCTAGTGGTGGTGGCCGACATTGTTGCCAGCTTGATGGTGGATGACAACAAGATACTAAGCTGCCAATGTTTCTTGGATGAAGGGAACCTGAGGCTTATTTTGTTCGGGTGTTCAACATCTAACCTAGGACCGTTGATATTATCCTATGTTGGGAAAATGGGAAGACTTGTGTTTTACTATGGAGACCTATTCATCATATAGGTTGAGGTATGATGATAAAAATAGTATTTGAGCGATGTGAGACGAAAAAAAGTTTTCGCACATAAGAGATGTGAGACCAAAAAATTTTTATCACATGAGCTATCTCAACATATGTTTTATGCACCCTCCTTTATGTTTCTTATATTCTTATGAACATCATTGTAATCTTCCCATATTTTTTTCCTATATAAGAAGGTTTAGGATTTCATTATTGAATAAGCAAAGCATTATTTTCAACATTAACCTTTGGGGAAAGAAGCACACTGATGCTTCCTTGGTGTCAAGGATTCATAGTGAATGTATACTTTGAAGAAATCTAAGGGATGATCCAGTAAAGTTTCTCATAAGTGGAAGGTGTCCAAAAGGGAGATGCCAGTTTGACTAGAGGCGGTTCTTGAAGAGAAGATGATATGCCAGACACAAGGAGAATGCAATAGCCTTCAGGTATTCTGTCATATGCGGCCACTTCTATTCACCCGACCCATTAGTATATCTGGAAAGACAGGCAATATTGGTCAAAGATTACATAATAGTTGAGTGCTTTAGCAATATTGCTGATATGTAAGCTAAGAAGGGCAAAGAAAAATCCGTTGTATGCAGTATCCGGTCAAATGTAAAATAGGGATGGGCAGAACATCCTTCTGTCTAATGATAGGAACTACCTGCCATTTCCCAGAGCTAGACCTAGTGGAAACAATCCCATGGCTTAACAGTGCATGAAAGATACTGAGGTAGATTGTCAATTTGTTGTGATTGCTGAAGGGTATAACTTCAATCGTATTACAGTTTTTTTGTCGTATTGCTTAACTCAGCGGATTGCAGAATCTCTTTGCCAAACACCCCCCTAATAAATTCTTCGGCTACAGTCCAAGTTAAGGGGGTTGGTGGTTTGCCCATTCCTCTTCATTACGGTTTTATATATAAGGTGCACATTCATTTGCTCACGCAGACTATCTTAACTATTCCTAAGATTATCCATGTCTAGTAACAATCTCTTGCAAGCTGTATAACTCCATTGGCTTCATTTCTTGTATCATCCAGCCCCTATGCACCGTTCTTGCCATTATCTAGGATTCTACGTAATTAATTCATAGAAAATGAGTGAGAGAGAAGTTGAAGGACTAGTGAGAAAGACAAACCGGTGGCCTCTGGTACTTGTTTTTCCTTTATGTGGGGGACCCCGTTTTCCTCTACATCCATTGGTTCTTACAACTTCTTTTGAAGAAAAACCTGGGAGGTCTCTATGAGATTTGTTCTCTAGGAAAATGAGCAGAGGAAAAAAATCAACCTTTTTTGTTTGGATCTAATTCTTACCCATCTTGTAGCAACTTTTCAGGATATAGCTTTTATGAAGCCTAATGGGAAGTCGTCTGATCATGCAGGTTACTTCAAAAGGAGTTGTCACCAGGGATGAGATGGTGTTTAAGTTTGCGAAGGAGAAGACAACACCCATCGTGATGGTTACATCGGGTATGTTTTTAGCTGTTGAGGTCGTACTACACCGTAATTAAATAATAGTAGATTTACGTGTCAGTGATCTCAGCCCAACACACCTGAAAATTTTGCTCTTTGTTTGCATTTCATTTGGTTTATAATGTGCTCTCTTGTCGCTTTACTTGGGGTCCTAGTGAGATGGAATCACAAGATATCCAATATGATTTGTTTCAATGTTGTTGAAATTTGATAACACAGAATTCATATATTACCATTTTAAGTGTCATGCGTACTTCAACAATTTTTACAAATTAACTGAAAAATCCATTCTTGTTGCATGCTCCTTATGTCCCATTTTATTGTTGGATGACTGTTGGAATAGATAATTAGATAGTTAATTTTCAATAGTTCTTGTTGAGATATTTGTATCTCACATTATTGTGTTTTTTCATTTATATTTTTGTTATGTACCTCTCATGTAATTAACTCAGGGCTTTTCTCCTATATAAGAGAGCCCTAGGGTCTCATCTAATGAATTCTCTTCTTTTCTCCTAACATGGTATCGGAACAACAGTTCTAGACCGGGGCTCCTGTACCCCACCTAACCTAACCCTACACGCCCCCCTTTCCCGCCACCGCCAGTACCCTTCCCTCCCATCGCTGCCGCCGCTAGTGCCCCCAGCCTCAGCCGCCCAGGGTTGTCGAACTGTAGCCCAGCCGCCGTCGCAGGTACCCCCCACGTGCAGCCTAACGCCGCCCAACCGCCTAGGGTTGCCGCCAGGGCTCTCCCTTGCCGCCCAAGGGCTGCCTAACTGTAGCCAGCCGACCCATGGTGGCCGACGTGACTGGACCGACCACTCCCAGCACCGGTTCGGCCCCACTTTTGTGTCTTTACCGCAGTTTGGTCGTTTCTGCAGGCCACTAAGGTCTGATTTTAGTCGGATTTCGTGATTTTTCACATGTAAACCACGTCTTCCGACTCTAGACCACAACAAAAGTAGTGTAGGTGGTTGTATGAGTCTAGAGATACAACCAATCCTTCATATGATTGTATAGACTCACTCAGATCAGTCTACCTAGTTTGTTCCGGGTTTCACGTTCTCATTACAATGTCTGAGAACAAGGTGATATCTTCTCATCGTCCGGTGTCTTCAAGGACCCGGCTCCCATCGTGAAGATGGATGGGACCAACTACGAGTTGTGGCCCATACAATTTCGCACCCTTATGCAGTGCCATAACAAGGAACACATTCTAACGGATTCAGAGCCAGTGGACAAGACTGGGGATAATGCTTCTTGGAAGCAAGACGATGCCTATGCTCGCCAGTTGGCTCTCTGGGACACTCACCACGGAGATTGCTAACGGTATTTCCAATCAACCCACAACAAAGGCTATGTGGGACATCTTAGCAGACACATACAGGCAGGCAAAGAATGAGAGCTAGATTCTTCAGCTGCAGTATGATATTTTCCTGACCAAGCAGAATGGTCGACCACTTCATGCCCACTTCTCACATCTTAGAGGCATGTGTTTGAGCGTCAACACAGCTTCATGCCTATTACTACGAGCACTGAGCAGTAGCAGGCATATCAGAATGCCACTATGACAGGAGTCTTTTTGTCATCTCGACTCTGAGTACGATGCATCGCGTACTCAACTACTGACTGGAGAGACGATACCTCCAATGGAGGAGGTCTACAAGAGTTGAGTAGGATCACACCTCATCTACTACTACGGCCTAGACTCCCTCTACTATGACAGCCTCTCGTGGCAAAGGGGGGACTTCACTGTTTCTGGGCGCAGACCTCGTGGTCGAGGAGGAGGACGTCAACGTGGCCCATGTTCTCATTGTCACCGTCCTGGTCATTTCGAGGAGGTATGCTATCAGAAGCATTGATATCCTGCGTCCATCCATGTTGCTAAGCAGATCGAGCCTACTTCTGCCCCTGCTCATGATGCACGCTTCGATGATATTGTTTCCAGATTACGAGAGATGATGAGCACTCCTACCACTTCAGCTGCAGGTTCTTCAGATGTAGCAGCTACTGCCAGAGCCTTGCCTAGCTCATCAGGTATTGCTTATGCGCTTACCAGTTGTAGCAATTCAGATTTGACTGATTGGATTATGAATTCTGGAGCATCACATCATATGTGTGGCGATCGTACAAAGTTCAGTTCTTACAGGTCTATCCTGCCTGGTAGATCCATGGTGATTGCTAATGGGGTCTGACTACCCATTCTTGGTCAGGGAGAGATTGTTCTAGCTCCTTCTATGCATCTGCAGAATGTTTTATATGCTCCAGACTTTCAGATGAATCTTTTGTCTATTAGTCAAATTACAAAAGATTTACATTGCCGTGCCATATTTGATCCCCCTTCTCTTGTATTTTAGGACATATTCACGGGCAGGGTAATTGGATCTGGTCGTGAGCAGAGAGGCTTGTACATGCTTGCCGTACATCAAGTGTTGGGGCTACTACCATTCCTTCAGGATCTGTTTCTCCTTTAATGCGGCTTCTTCGCTTTGGACATCTTCCTTTACAGAAGATGTTTCATGTTCTATCGCAGATCTCTACTCTCGTGCTACCTTGGACTATGAAGCCCGTCAGTTTGGGAAACACCATCGTTCTTTTTTGAGTCATCAGAATCGTCATAGTAGTCAGTCATTTGAGTTGTTTTATTTTGATATTTGGGGTCCTAGTCGTGTTCCCGATCATCAGCGACACCGTTTTTATATGGTGTTTGTGGGTGATTTCTTTAAATTATCTTGGGTGTTCTTGTTGAAACATAAATCTGAAGTGGGTTCTATCATTAAATCTTTTCTTATCGAGGTCAAGAATATCTTTTCTGCTAAGGTGAAATTTATTCGTATTGACAATGCCTTGGAGTTTTCCACCTTACATTTATCTGAATTTCTCCGATATCTTGGTATTGTTCATCAGACCTCTTACGCTTATACTTCACAGCAGAATGGTGTGATTGAACGCAAACATTGTCATCTTCTGGATGTCATGAGGACCCTTTTGATTCAGAGTCGATCTCCTCATTCGTTCTAGGGTGATGTTGTTCTCACTACTTGCTACTTGGTGAACTGCATGCCGTCCACTATTCTTGGAGAAACGATTCCCTTCTCGATTGCGTTTCCCGAGAAGGACCTATTTCCCTTACTTCCGGAGTTTTTGGGTCTGTGGCTTTTGTCCACAATTTCACTCCTGGCCATGACAAGCTCACCTAGAGCTGTCAAATGTGTCATTGTTGGTTATTCTTGTACCCAGAAAGGGTATAGATGTTTTGATCATGTAGGACGAAAATATTATGTTAGTGCTGATGTCACATTTTTTTAGTCTATTATGTACTTTTCTCCTACAGGTGTCAGGTTCTCTAATGCTGTTTCTGGTGAAGATGTCGTTCCTCCACTTCCGTTATCTTCACCATCTGCATTCCATGTTGAGTCTCGATCATCTCCACCTCCACCTCCGCATACCCTGACGTAGTTCCTACCATGGTTTTACATTCACATGTTTTCTACTCGCCCCTCTGCTCATGCGCCTTCTCCATCATCCAGCACGCCTCAGGTATGTAATGAGCACATTGTTTCTAGTGATGGCACTGGAGATTTGAATGTTACACGGGATACTGCACATGATGAGTTGATACCAGAGAACAGAGAGGCTGATGACCTGGATGTACCTATTGCCTTGAGGAAGCCATGTCGCCAGTGTGCCACTTATCCTCTCAACGCACATGTTTCATTAGACCATCTTTCAGAGGAGTACATGAGGTTTGTTGTGGGACTCTCTGTTGTTATTATCCCACGAACATATTAGAAGGCCATACAGGATAGTAGGTGGCGACTTGCCATGGAGGAGGAGATGGTCAATTTGCTTTCGCGTGGTCCCTTGAGCATTGTTACTGCTCCTCCAGGTGCCTCTGTTGTGGGATGCAAATGGATCTCTACGTTGAAGCAACGAGCAGATGGCAGTGTGGATCGCTACAAGGCAAGGCTTGTGGCATGTGGGTTCACCCAAACTTATGGGGTGGACTATCATGTTACCTTCTCTCTAGTGACCAGACACTCGACACTTTGCATTCTTCTATCATTTGCTATTTCATGGGACTGACCTCTTTACCAACTTGATGTGAAGAATGCATTTTTATACGGTGATCTATAGGAGGAGGTATATATGCTGCATCCACCAGGGTTTGCTACTGAGAGGGAGTCTTAGGAGGTGTGTAGGCTCCATAAGGCGATTTACGGTCTAAAGCAGAGTCCGAGAGTTTGGTATCAGAAGCTATTGGAGTTGATAGAGCAACAGGGGTTTGTGCGATCTACTGCGGATCACTCACTTTTTGTTCAGAGGGCACAAAGAGGTATTATTGCTATTCTTATCTATGTTGATGATATTATTGTCACAGGGGATGATGAGCAGAGCATTCAGGCTGCCAAGGAGTTCCTAGGTCAACAATTTGTGACTAAGGACCTTGGCAATCTTCGATACTTCCTTGGATTAGAGTTCGCCAGGAACCAGCGTGGTCTTGTGATGACCCAGAGGAAGTTTGTGACGGATCTTCTTTTAGAGACATGTATGACAGGGTGCAAGCCTGCTACTACCCCTATGGATCCGAGTATTAGATTATATTATGATGACCTATTTTCCCTTACTCCCCGAGTTTTTGAGTTTGTGGCTCTTGTCCACAATTTCACTGCTGGCCGTGACAAGCCTCACCTAGAGCTGTCAAATGTGTCTTTGTTGGTTACTCTTGTACCCAGAAAGGGTATAGGTGTTTTGATCTTGTAGGACGAAAATATTATGTTAGTGCTGATGTCACATTTTTTGAGTCTATTATGCACTTTTCTCCTACATGTGACAGGTTGTCTAACGTTGTTTCTGGTGAGGAAGTTGTTCCTCTACCTCCGTTATCTTCACCATCTGCACCCCATGTTGAGTCTCAGTCATCTCCACCTCCACCACCTCCACCTCCGCCTATCCTGACGCTGTTCCTACCATGGTTTTACATTCACAGGTCTTCTACTCGCCCCTCTGCTCATGTGCCTTCTCCATCATCCAGCACACCTCAGGTATGTAATGAGCACATTGTTTCTACTGATGGCACTGGAGATTTGATTGTTACACATGATACTGCACATGATGAGTTGATACCAGAGAACAAAAAGGCTGATGACCTAGATGTATTTATTGCCTTGAGGAAGCCACGTCGTCAGTGTGCCACTTATCCTCTCACCACGTATGTTTCATTGGACCATCTTTCAGAGGAGTACATTAGGTCTGTTGTGGGACTCTCTGTTATTATCCCACGAACGTATCAGGAGGCCATACCTGATAGTAGGTGGCGACTTGCCATAGAGGAGGAGATGGTCACTTTGTAGTCGCATGGTACCTGGAGCATTATTACTGCTTCTCCAGATTCCTCTGTTATGGAATACAAATGGATCTTTACAGTGATGCAACATGCAGATGACAGTGTGGATCGCTACAAGGCAAGGCTTGTGGCACGTGGGTTCACTCAAACTTATGGGGTGGACTATCAGGATACCTTCTCTCCAGTGGCCAGACACTTGGCACTTCCCATTCTTCTATCAGTTGCTATTTCATGGGACTAGCCTCTTTACCAACTTGATGTGAAGAATGCATTTCATGGTAGTCTCAGAAGATGTGTAGGCTCCATAAGGCGATTTACGGCCTGAAGCAGAGTCCGAGAGCTTGGCATCAGAAGCTATCAGAGTTGATAGAGCAACAGGGGTTTGTGCGATCTACTGCGAATCACTCGCTTTTTGTTCAAAGGACACATAGAGGTACCGTTGTTATTCTTGTCTATGTTGATGATATTATTGTCACAGGGGATGATGAGCAGGCATTCATGCTGCCAAGGAGTTCCTAAGTCAGCAGTTTGTGACTAAGGACCTTGGCAATCTTCGATACTTTGGATTAGAGTTCGCCAGGAACCATTGTGGTCTTGTGATGACCCGGAGGAAGTTTGTGAGAGATCTTTTTTTAGAGACAAGTATGACAGGATGCAAGCTTGCTACTACCCCTATGGATCCGAGTATGAGATTATATGATGATGACACCGAGGAGGTAGATAGGAGGAGATATAGAGAACTTGTTGGGAAGCTCCTATATGCCACTATCTCCAGATCAAATGCTATATCTTTTGTTGTGAGCAAAGTTAGCCAGTTCATGGAGCAACCCAGGAAAGTTCATATGGATGCAGTCTATATGATCTTGAGATATCTGAAGTCTTCACCTGGTTCTGGTCTTATATTCAGCAGAGATACATCTTTTGAGGTGACAACTTGTGCAGATGCAGATTATGCAGGTTGCCCTAGAGACAGGGAAGTCTACTTCTGGCTTTGCTATTTTCGTTGGGAGCTCTCTCGTATAATGGAAAAGTAAGAAGCAGAAAGTGGTTGCTAGATTTAGCGCATAATCTGAATACCGGGCCATGGCACAGGGAAGCACAAAGGTGAAGTGGGTTAGATCTGTGTTGACTGATCTTGTTGTTGACGTTTCTCTTCCCATGCAGCTTTTATGTGACAATCAGTGACTCTATTTATTGCCAATAATCCTGCATTTCGTGAACGGACCAAGCATATAGAGGTGGATTGCCATTACACTAGAGACATGATCCAGAAAAGCCTCATATCCACCTCCCATGTTGCTACTGGAGATCAGACAACTGATATTTTCACCAAGGCTTTTGCTAAAGGTTCATTTCAAAGGTGTTGTTCCAAGTTAAACATGATAGATATATATGTTCCAGCTTGAGGGGGAGTGTTGAGATATTTATATCTCACATTATTGTGTTTTCTCATTTATATTTTTGTTATATACCTCTCATGTAATTAACCCCGGGATTCTTCTCCTATATAATAGAATCCTAGGGTCTTATCTAATGAATTCTCTTCTTTTCTCCTAACAGTTCTTATTAGGTTGAATGACAATAGATATCATGATCAAAATTTCTGCCAACGAATCTCTATAACAAGATTTCATCCCAGTGGAGGGGTAAATTCTAAATAAGACAACAGTGTATAAGCCACCAATTTTGCAGTTTCTGCATAAATATTTGGAAATATATGTATATGATATATGCATGTAAGAAAATATTTGCATCGAAATCTTTTGTAAAAAAATTATTGGGGAACCGTATGTGAAAATTAGAACATGAATATTTAATATATTCGAGCTCTATGAGCTGTTTGATGTGTCATAACTGCGTCTTTTACTATATTTGAATCACGTTTCAGGTGGCTACATGAAGACTAATGCACGAGTAATAGCAGATTCCATAGAGAACCTCTATTACAAAAAATTGATCAGCCATGATATTCTTCGATAAGCAAACTGCAGTTTCTCGCAAGGTCCAACTCTGTAGAGATTTGCACAATGTTGGGCTGATACGTGTACAGTTTGCTTAGTATGTTGAATATCTGCTGCGCTAGCTGTAAATTATGATGGTTATGATGAGCTCGGCAAGTTGTATATTCGTGATAATGCTGATTCTGTGGTCTTGCGTTATGTTGATTTTGTTTTTGGTGAGAAGGTATATACATATTACACAATCACATCAAGCATTCACAAGTATGCATTTTAATATACAGACAGTTCAAGAAAAGAATCATCTTATTTGTGCACAGTAGAAGATAGAGACTAATTTAGCGGTCGAACTTAGAATAACTAAAATAGAACTGTTGGATGCTTGATACCTTCTGATGAATTGGCTATCATATAGCTGGGGAAAAATGAACATGTTTGTACATGCCAGGAAAGAAAATAGAAATCTATATGTTTGTGCTCAAGGGAAAATAAGGTTGTATCAATTTCTGAAGTACTGTCCAAAAAATATTACATTATAGTAGTGGATTAATGGACGCGTTGAAATATTTCATCCAAGATTATAACTTTATTAATGGTGCTTTTTTTTTAAAAAAAAACCCGTCTGCCTCCTCCCTAAGAGCATAACCTAACCACTTGAGGCATGCATATGTTAAACAGCCTGAGTATGTCATAACGAGAATGTTGTGTGAATGCAGATATGCGCATTTGAATTTAACTTTGATATGATTCGAGATTTTAAAAACGACCTTGTGTATAGCATTGATGTTGTTGGAATTATCTAACAGCCCATGCTTCCTGTCTAACCACAATGTCTCATCGATTATGTCGACAGTCGTCGTCAAATCAATAGTAGAAGATTTTCACTAGAGACGTCCATCCTGAAAAATAATAGTTCTTCAGACGTGGTTAGCAATGTATTGAAAGGGACCAGGGACTGCTACATTATGCTTATATGCATCATTTCCAATAAGGACATAGGCATTTGGCTCAACATAAACAAACACCATTTCAGAGCCTAAATGTTCTTCCTAATGGTATGTTTATTTTAGATTGTTCATATAAGGTATAGATTGAACTGCATTGCCCTGCTAATGTGCATTTATCAGGCTTCCCATCCATGTTTAGGGATGGTTAAAGTCATAATCTGCTTACAGTTTAAAACTGGTGGTGGCTCCTGTTTACTTACAATAACTTGCTGATTCATTTGAAAAGAGACGTGGGAATGGTTTTTATTGGAAGAAACATTCATCTACTGACGTGCTTTTCTTCCTGATTATTATGAAGCAAATAGCAACTATCACTCTACTTCAATTTTTCGATGTGTTCTGTCTTTGAAGATGATACTTGAAATGTCTCCACAGAAAGGTTGGCAATCTATTGATCCAGAATGCAAACAAGTGAGGGTTGAACATGAGCATCACGAAATCCTTTTCTTGCATAAACCCATTTCTTTTTCCATTTCCCTCGTTAAAATTTCTTTGTTTTACCCGGGTACTTGAACTTTACGCAGTTCTTGATTAGTGATGTTGACCTTTGCTTGAATGAAATGAATGACATCTAGTAGAGCTCTTTCCTTTCTCTACTCACAAATACTGAAAGTGTTGATTGTGTTGTTGAAATGAAATAATTTTTGTTGTAACGATGATATTGTATAAACCAAAGGTGTACTTATAATGAAAATGACCAAGAACATTATATTATCTGTAAATGTATTTGCTTAAGACAATTGTTTACCCTTGAAAAATGTGTGCTTGATCATATTTGAAATAGCATTGTGCTAATCGGAAATGTAGGAATTTTTACACTTGTGCCTCCTTTCACTTTGTCGATGACACTTATGTCAGTTCTTATAAAATTGGTCTTTACATTATAAAAATTCCCAATTTTCCTTCCCCTTTCTCATCTTGATCCTCCATCTTTCCCGTCCCCGCTCCTCGTGTAGCTCCGGAGAGTCTCCCTCTCTTTACCCAAAAAGTAGCAATGGAGGAGAACCATCATCGTGTTGAGAGAATGGTCAATAATCATCCGAGACAATCTTACTGTAACACCCCCAACTCCCATGGTACGGTAATACCTTGCGATAGCGGTATCACACGACCGTGTGGTTCGGTGGCCACACTATGAAGTTCTGGAGGACTTCACCTTAGCTTACGGACGGCTAAGGATGGGGTTTATCGCATGACTACGAGTTCCCCTTGGCACAACACAAGTGTTCGGCGGTACTTGATGGAGCTTGAGCTGCAACATCCACGTAGGAGCGTGGGGCCCATTGATGACGTGGCGTGATGACATGGCGTGCTGATGAGGCAGACGACATGGCATGCTGACGGAGCGGGCGACCGGGCGTCGGTTGCAGAAGACGAAGGGATTGCACGGAAGATGAAGAGCCAAGCGTACGAAGAGTCATCTAGGAAGACAAAGGGTCTCCGTAGAAGACTAAGAGTCCTTGCATTCATTGTACATGCAATAATGGTGTCCCTTCGTATACCCCTGGCTTGTCTATATAAGGAGGGGTAGAGCTCATTTGTAGATATCACACTCAGAGTCAGTCTCTTGCAATAACAAAGAGGGTTTAGTGCTAAAGCTCTTGTGTCCTTGTGCTTGTGTAAGAGCATTCTAGCGGCGTGGTTACTTAGCGTGCTGGTGTACGTCTACACGCAAGGGGAAGGCTGGTTAGCTTGCGGGAAGCTAACATCGCACAGGTTAGTCTCGAAATCGATATTGAGATTTACCCCTATGACAACTGGTATCAGAGCGAGGAATGGCGCCAGACACCGGAGGTCGCCTTGTTTCCTTGGAGGGAATCGTGATGGAGATCCAATCTCAAATGGGTACGCATGCCCAACGCTTAGCTCATCTGGAGGACGATGCATGCATGGAGGCGTCGGACGTCGTTGGTGATAGCCAGCGCTCGGTCGACGTAGTGAAGGCACTTGGAGAAAAGCTAGAGGAGCTCGAGTCCATGGTGCAAGATCTACTTGGAGAACTCTCCATCGTCAAGAAAGCGATCGCGAACGGAAGCGGATCCAGCGAGTCGAGAAGGCCAAAGGGCCCAGAGCCCAAGTCCTTTTCAGCAGAGTGCCAAAGACTTGGAAAACTTTTTGTGTGACATGGAGGTGTACTTCAAAGCTGTCAAGACTCCTGAGGCGGAAAAGGTATCCTTGGCGGCGATATACCTATCCGACCACGCAAAGTTATGGTGGAGGAGCCGTGCATCCGAAGGACGAACAGACATCTCGTCTTGGGATGAGTTGGTAAAGGAGCTGAAGGAGTAGTTCCTACCCACCAACACTGCTTGGGTAGCGAGGGAGGCGCTCCGAAGGCTAAAGCAAACGGGAACCGTAAGGGAGTACGTGAAGCAGTTCTCGTCACTACTGCTGGATATCAAAGGTATGTCTGAAGAAGACAAACTTTTCAACTTTATGGTGGGTCTTCAAAACTAGGCTCAGGCGAAGCTCAGGAGGCAAGGGGTGAAGGACCTCCAGACGGGCATCGCTGCTGCGGATGCGTTGGTCGACTACAAAGTCCAACCCACTGCAGAGAAGAAGGAGACCGAAAAGACCAAGAGCAAACCCAAAGAAAAGAGCAAGGGAAAGTTGTTCAAGAAGTTTGGCAAGGCCGAAACTTCAAGGGAGGGTGCGGAATCCTCCAAGAAGGCTGAGCAACCCAAGGGGAAGGGCTGCTTCATTTGTGACGGGCCACATCGGGCGCAGGAGTGCCCGAAGCGAGAGAAGCTGAACTCCATGACCATGGAGGGGAACTCAGACGAAGAGGTGCGCATGACGAACCTCAAGTTGCTGCGCAACGTTCGCTTGTGTCCGCTGAAGTCGGGCAAAGAGGCGAAAGTGGAGGTGGAGCGTGAAGATCCAGAGCTGGTGTACCTCGATGTTGTGGTACACAAGAAGACCCTTTCAGCCATGATTGATACTGGAGTGACGCACAATTTCATCTCCAGCAAAGAGTTCGGGAGCTTGGGAGTTCCCTTGGAGAAGAGCCAGTGTCGCGTAAAGCTTGCCAACTCCGAGTCGCTGAAGATCGAAGGTATGGCAAACTGCACTATCCAGCTGGGTGAATGGTAGGGAAAGGTACGCTTCCTCATGGTACCTCTTAACGACTTCCAAGTCATTTTGGGAGTCGAGTTCTTGAAGAAGGCGAAGGCGTCTGTAACGGCTTATCTGGGAGGCGTCTTCTTCGCGGCTGCAGATAGCCCCTGCTTCATCAATGCTATCAAGAAGAAAGGGCAGACTGGAGCCATGTATGCAATGCAAGTCTGCAATGGGCTGAAGAAAGGGGAGACGACGTATCTGGCCACGGTACGCGTCGAGAAAAATGGCGAGGAGACACAGCCATGCCCCAAGGCGGTAAAGAAGATGCTGGGCGAGTTTAAGGACGTGATGCCGAAGGAGCTGCCAAAGGAGCTCCCACCGAAGAGAGACGTCGATCAAGCCATCGAATTACTGCCAGGTACGGTAACCCCATGCACTTGTACCCTACAAAATGCCCCCTGCACATCTGGAGGAGTTGCGGAGATAACTCAGGGAGCTAGTGGATGCTGGTCTGATGTGTCCAAGCAAATCACCATATGGAGCACCGGTGCTGTTCCATAAGAAGAAAGACGGGAGCATGCGGATGTGCGTGGACTACCGCGCACTGAACAAGGTGACGGTGAAGAATAAGTACCCCGTCCCCAACGTTGAAGACCTGATCGATCGTTTGGGCTAGGCCAAGTACTTCTCGAAGATGGATCTCAGGTTAGGATATTACCAGGTCCGCATCAAGGAGGGAGACGTGCCAAAGACTGCGTGTGTGACGCGTTATGGGTCTTTTGAGTTCCTTGTAATGTTGTTTGGGTTAACTAATGCCTCGGCAACTTTCTGTACGCTTATGAATGATGTCTTCCGCGAGTATATCCACTCGTTTGTCGTAGTGTACTTGGATGATATAGTAGTGTACAGCAGGACCTTGGAGGAGCATGTCAAGCATCTGCAGATGATGCTTGAAAAGCTGAGGCAGAACCGATTGTACTTGAAGTCGGAGAAATGCGCTTTTGGTCAGGAGACCATCTCATTCCTCGGGCATATCGTGGGCAGAGGCACGATACGCATGGAACCAAGGAAGACACATGCGATTGAAGAGTGGGCAACCCCCACAAAGGCGACAGAGCTACGATCCTTCCTCGAATTAGTGAACTACTATAGGAAGTCCATCAAGGGATACTCCAAGAAGGCGGCGCCCCTGACGGATCTGCTTCGGAAGGATAAGCCTTGGAGATGGACGCGTGGATGCCAGGAGGCATTCCAGAAGCTGAAGAGGGCGGTGGTGGAAGAACATATTCTGCGACTTCCAAACTTCGAGAAGCCATTTGAAGTCCACACCGACGCGTCCGACTATGCACTTGGTGGTGTACTGGTGCAAGATGGGCACCCCGTGGCTTACGAGAGCCACAAACTGAATCCAGCGGAGAGGAGGTACTCCGTGCACGAGAATGAGATGACAGCAGTGCTCCATTGTCTGAGGACATGACGCCACTACCTTCTAGGATCAAAGTTCGTGGTGCAGACGGACAACGTGGCAATGAGCTGCTTTGTCACACAGAAGAAATTGACTCCCAAGCAGGCGCGATGGCAAGATTTTCTTGCCGAATTCGACTTCGAGCTTCGCTATAGGCCTGGACGGACCAATCAGGTAGCAGACGCTCTCTCGAGGAAGAGCGAACCAGAAGAGTCGAAGGTTGCAGTGATTGCATCGATCACCCGCGTGTCTGGAGATATACTGGAGCGCATTCAGGAGCAGACACAGGAGGATCTGGTCACTTCATGCTTGGTGCAATGCGTGAACGATGGCGAAGTCCAGAGATTCTGAATAGAGGAAGGCATCCTCTATGCGAAGGGCAGGAGGCCCTATGTCCCCTCGAGCGGCGGTTTGAGGAAAATGCTATTGAAGGAAGCACATGACACACAGTGGGCTGGTCATCCAGGAGTGGAGCGCACACTGGCACTCCTCTCCTCAAGCTACTTCTGGCCGAAGATGGAGGAGGACGTGGAAGTCTACGTGTGCACTTGTCTTGTTTGCCAGCAAGACAAGACAGAAAGGAAGAAGACGGCAGGACTGCTGGAGCCCCTGCCTATCCCCTCACGTTCGTGGGAGAGCGTCTCCATGGACTTCATCACTGGGTTCCCAAAGGTGGACGGGAATAATGCGGTGATGGTGGTGGTTGATCGCTTCTCAAAATATGCGATCTTCGTACCCAGCACCCCAGGAGTACACAACGGAGACCACATCGAAGTTGTTCTTGCAGAACGTGGTGAAGCACTGGGGATACCATTGGACATCGTGAGCGACCGCGATGCTCGGTTCACAAGTCGATTCTGGACGACCTTATTTGAGATGTTGGGATCCGATCTCAAATTCTCTACCAGCAATCACCCGCAGGCGGATGGTCAGACGGAGCGGATCAATGCCTTGCTGGAAGAGTACCTGAGGCATTACGTGACGGCCAATCAACACAATTGGGTGAGTTTACTAGACACTGCCCAATTCTGCTACAACCTACAGCAGACCTCCACCACAGGCCAGAGTCCATTCGAGATCGTGATGGGTAGGCAACCCGTGACACCGCACGAAGTGGCTAAGCAGAATAGCCAAGGACGGTGCCATGCTGCACATCGTTTTGCTTTGGAGAGGCAAGATTGGTGGGAGGAAGCGAAGGATGCGTTGGCTCACGCTCAACGCAGGATGAAGAAGGCGGCTGACAAGAGCCGTAGGCCGGTCGAGTTCCAGGTTGGGGAGAAGGTGCTGCTGAAGCTTACGCCCCAGATTTGGAAGAAAATCCTGAGGAAGACAGCGCACAAAGGGTTGATTCCTCGTTACGATGGACCCTTTGAAATAGTTCGACGCGTGGGACCGCTCGCCTATCAACTACGTCTTCCAGAGAGACTGGAGCTGCATCCCGTGTTCCATGTCAGCTTCCTGCAGGAGTACCATAAGGGCAGAGAAGATAACACCAGGAGGGCATCAAAACGTGCCCCTCCTAATGTTCGGGTTCAGCATACGAGGGTTGCTGAGAAGATTCTTGACAGGCGCGTGGAGGGCCAGAGCAAGAAGAACCGGAGGATCTTCTTCCTTGTCAAATGGAAGGGACTCCCGGAGGAGGAGGCAAGCTGTGAACGTGGTACCACCCTGTGGCAGTTCGAGGACCTCATCGAGGATTTCTTGAAGACGCAGAATCAGTCGCGGACGCCTGATGGATCAGGTGGGGGAGGCATGTAACACCCCCAACTCCCGTGGTACAGTAATACCGTGCGATATCGGTATCGCACGACCGTGTGGTTCGGTGGCCACACTATGAAGTTCTGGAGGACTTCACCTTAGCTTACGGACGACTAAGGATGGGGTTTATCGCATGACTGCGGGTTCCCCTTGGCACAACACAAGTGTTCGGTGGCACTTGATGGAGCTTGAGCTGCAACATCCACGTAGGAGCGTGGGGCCCACTAATGACGTGACGTGATGACATGGCGTGTTGATGAGGTAGACGACATGGCATGCTGACGGAGCGGGCGACGTGGCGTCGGTTGCAGAAGACGAAGGGATTGCACGGAAGATGAAGAGCCAAGCGTACGAAGAGTCATCTAGGAAGACAAAGGGTCTTCGTAGAAGACTAAGAGTCCTTGCATTCATTGTACATGTAATAATGGTGTCCCTTCGTATACCCCTGACTTGTCTATATAAGGAGGGGTAGAGCTCATTTGTAGATATCACACTCAGAGTCAGTCTCTTGCAATAACAAAGAGGGTTTAGTGCCAAAGCTCTTGTGTCCTTGTGCTTGTGTACGAGCATTCTAGTTGCGTGGTTACTTAGCGTGCTGGTGTACGTCTACACGCAAGGGGAAGGTTGGTTAGCTTGCGGGAAGCTAACGCCGTACAATTTAGTCTCGAAATCGATATTGAGATTTACCCCTGTGACAGCTACCATGGAGGTCATGTTTTCCCTTTGCTGCTAATCGTTATTGCACAAAATGAAAAGATAAGAAAAATAGTTTGTAATTGGAAGATTGACTTAAAACTGTTATTACATTTAATCATTTGACTGTTATTTCTAGTGGTTTAACTCATTGATCTTGATGGCATGGGTACAAATGTTAATAGAAATGATTTGTAAAATAGCGAAGGCTTCTCCCAATTTAAATAGGGTAGGTTACATGGATTTTGGCTCATATCCATGTTGAATATCTGATTATTTTTTACGATGATTGTTAGATACCTAATGCAACCTCCACAAGGTGGGACTTGAACCATGTTCTTTTGTGATAAACACACTACACTACCTCTAGATTAAGAGTACGACTATTCCCATCCACATCCCATTATTTCACCTTATTCCACCTTTATTCCTATCTTTATTCCATCTTACCTACTCTTATTCTATCATATTCTCTTTATTCCTATCTTTCCAGTCAAACAGAGAATAGAAAATATTACATAGAAATTGATGGGAGACAAGTAACAAGCTGCGTAGCCAATTCCTTTTGGATGGCAAATTCAATTCTTTGAAACACTACTATGCAAAAATTTTTGGACTCTCTTCAAGAGCTCTACCATTTCACTTGCCAAGAACTCAAAGGTATCAAAATCAAAAGGGATGAGTACACGTTGATTGTCAATACAAGCCTTCTCATGCTTAGCAACTTTAGTTGTGGCAGTTTTCTGTGCAACGTATCCCACAATAAAATCACTCCTTATCGGACTCGTTAATGGAGAAACTCTAGTCAAATCAATACATGGATGTTTCCCTCCAGCCTGCTGGTCTGAGTGTCAATTTTCCCTCTTTTGGATCAGTCAGAAAATTACAAGTGCTTCTTTCTTTGAAGCAACCCCAACATATCTGAGTACATCATAAAGGATATCCTTGACAAAATCATGTCTATATTTAGAATGTGGGAGTTCACGACAACGAACTACATACTCTTCAAAAGCATCTAGGCAGGATTTGTGGCTTAGTGGAGAAGACTCATCAGGTGGGAATAGAGGTGTCATAGGAGATACCTGAGAATAGTACGATATTCAATGTGTGACATATGCATTCCAAGGCCCTCAATAGGAATGACAAGAAGGAAATCTTGAGCATGATCAACTTGTAAACAACAAAAAAATGCTTTTTGTCTAGTAGACATGTCAAACTCAACTTCTATTTCTTTAACAATTTTGTTAAAAAAGGGAACTCGCCAAAGCATTCTGGGCTTTAGTGGGGACGATATCCTTGTTAGCGAAACATGTAAGATTGAAAGATGGAAGTGTGACACTTAGACCCTCCAAAGCATTTAGAAAATCAGAATCCATACCATGTGTCCCATTGTCTCGTAAAATTTGATCTTGGAGAGCCCAAGATTGAGCTCTAGAGACCACGAAAGCATAAGAAGAAGCTTTAATAGCTGAGTGCAGGCCCAAACCATCGAGTTTGATGGATAGCGACGCCACCCGCCATTGAAGGTCATCAAAGAAAGAGCCTCAACAAGCCACAATATCATCAATAGCTTCGCATAGACTTTGTCAAACTATGTAGAAGCTCGTTTCATGTATGCAGGTTGGCATTTCCTTAAGCTAAACATGAGCTTGGCAATATCTATACAAGACCATAAAAAAAGAAGCTCACTTTGTGGATCATTCAACCGAGGAAGAAAATGCATTAAGTCAACAGCTTTGGTGGCCCTCATCATAGCCAGATATTCAATAAAGTCTATGTTCCTCACTGCTCCTCCAAGTATCCTCACTCATAGCACATGCCTCTCAATATCTACGAGAAACCCTTTGTGGATCTTCTGACCATTACATGAAGGCCAGAAAACTCTGTTTTTTTTATATTCAGAATAAGCCTCATCTCTGGACCCCTGCATTGTATAATGTCAAGTACCTTGGCCACCTCCAATGTGTCCCCAATGATAGTCCCATCATCAAGATACCAAGCATGGAGGAGTTTACAATTGTCTATGATCTCATGAATAAGTGGGTGCAATGCTAGAGAAAAAGAAGTTGGCCTAAAGGATCACCTTGCTGCACTCTGGTGGTTGACCGTATATAATTGTCTTCAATTATAATCTGGCAGTTTGAGCATCTATAAATTCCACCCATGAAGAAATAGATGGACATCTCCTTCTAACTTCACAGAGCATCAAAGATCTATCTATCAAGTTGAAAGCATTAGAGAAATCTACTGTATGCATAGAGAGAGACCCGTCACCTTGAAGCTTGCTCAAAAGTCTGTTGGTGCTGTGTAAGATGGCTTCCACTCCTCCAGATACACCAACCCCGAATTGAAAGTCATTGAGATACTTAAACGTCTCTTTGCCCACCCCTGTCACAATAACTTTGGAAACTAGCTGCCTCCAGATAGTGCCTACATCAATAGGATGTATGTCGTTGTCAAGTTCGAGTAGTGGAGTAAGAGGTACATCGGCTACAAACTTAGCCAAACTCAAGGAGCATCTCTTACCTAGTCATAGATTAACTACCTTAGAGATATCATGTAGGAGATCAGTGGCAACCGCCGACCCCTCCCCACAAAGGGTATCTAAAATGTTTTGAGCTCTCAGGTCATCTCTGCCACAAGATGTCCCTTTAGGAAAAGATTTGATAGCTCGTAAAATAGCATTTGCATCAGCTGTAAGAGGAGTTTCTGAAATCAAGATATCTGATATGGAAGGGGGTGGTTTATACATATGTTTAGCCTCTAAGGCCTTCATGGTGTCTTTATTATAAGGAGTCGCTCCTGAAGAGCACAAAACCTTTATGGCCGATGTGATGTGTCCATTTGATACTTTGCGAAGACACTATTTGGTGTTGGATCTTTGATATTTATTCTCCTCCAAGGAGTTGTTCTGACTAAGACATGAAGTCCCACATATATCACATTTCAAAATATCACCCACCCACTTGATGAAACTGTCTGTACTGTCCATGTAGTGAGTGAGCTCAGAATAAGTCGTTGTTGCAAAGTCTTTCTATTGCCAGATCTTCTATCCTGCCTATTCATAGACCTAAAAACCTGTAGGGTGTAACGGAGGAGAAGTAACAATATTACACAAGCATGTATGGATCTTGGCCTGGTGATGACTTGATATAGAGTTGTTTTCAAAGCATGAGAGAAGGCAAGATGACAACTACGAGGAATGCTCTTAACTGTGGTGATAGAAACTTTGAAAACATGATCAAGGAGCGTAGCATCAACAACCAATCCATCTGTTACATCATGTACACCAGGTAGGATGAGTTCAAGATGCCGATAATGTGCCATTTAACTACCCCGAGAATGTGCAAATATCTGATTAAGCCGGCGTTTTGGAGCAGATTTTAAAATTAGAACGGTTTATCAAAAATACTCTTTTTCATCAAAAAAATTTAAAATTAAACTTTGTATTCTCATTATTCCCCATCCTATTCCCGAACAGAACGCCCCATAAGAGGTACATCATATTTGTTATAAAGTAACGACAACATTTTATATCGACTCAATCCCATCTTATCAAACCATTGGATTACGTAGACCACAGCCTTAAGTTTAATTTTAATTTATTTTGATGAAAAATAATATTTTTTTGACAAACCGTTTTAATTTTAAAATTCTGCTCCAAAACGTCAGTTTAATCAGATATTCTTTACCAAAAACTAGGACCTTTTGTGCAATTTACCCCAAAAACTATTGTTACAAATTATAAGAAAATGATAATAAGAATGTGTTATTAGTTGTGAATTTTAAGTTATAAATGACAATTTTGCGATAAAATTTTAAATTATAGGCGGTAATTTGTTGCGAGTTATTTGAGGTCGAATAACAAATAATGACGTTTATGGTCTATTCCGTTGCTTTTATGTTGATGCATTGGTGGGATAAATCTAAAATAAAGAAGTTTGCATCTCTGAGAATATAAGAAAATAATCTTTCCTTGTCGTTCTTGAGAATATGGATTCTGTCCTAGCCTTTGAGGAATATATAATGTGAACGTGTGATAAATAATAGGTATTTTATCACATGCGCTCCTCTGAAATATTGCAATATCTAGTATGCCCCTCCTTGTTTTGGAATATCAGTTGTGCTCTCCACTTTTTACCGTCCTATCACTTGTGCTCTTCAAGTTAGTTGTCGTTTATCGCATCTCAAACAACATTATCTTTTGGATACAAGGGTCATAACATTGAACAGATAGGTCACGAAAGTCCATTTGCATCTCTGCCCACATCCTCCTCCTCCACCCCATCCTTTTGCCCTTTCATGTTCTTTCGGTTATAGAAATTGTGCCACTTGAGGGTAGAAGGCCGGAGGGAAAACTACAATCGAATCCTGCCAACGATCATTCAATAGTTCAGAACTTTTTTTGAAGATTAATTAATCTTAGGATTAATCAGAAACCTCTATTTTATGACAAATGATATAAAATTTTGCCAGAGCTCGCATTTGTTGAACTTGGCATATAGCTTGTGCTTCCTCCTCCTCCGACATACTCCCTCGAAGCAACGACGGTCAAGGCATGATCCAGAGATGCTTTTCTCTTCGTAGCAGCAACCTCACCTTACTACTACATAGCTCAGCCCTCGTTGGTGCTTGCTTCGATCGACGATCGAAGGAGTCCCTTCTCCACCTTCTCCGACAATACCCTCCAGGTAGCTATCCTTTAGCCCCTTATTCCCCCCCCCCCCTTGTCTTCTTCTTCGTCATAGTTTCCTCCGTCCTTCTATTCATTATCTTCCCCAATCAGTCATCTTCTTCCTTTGTCTTCTCTATTAATACAAATGCCTAGTATCCGAAGAGACCATCTCCATCTAATCCCCCCCTCCGTATTCACCTTCTACTTGACAAGTCTTCCACCTCCGACCAAATCGTGGCCGTAAAAATTGGGTTCCATCCCCCATGTGCATTAGGAACCTACTTAATCCACATTCCATCTTCTTTGATCTTTAATACCAATGCTAAGTTTGAGTACTCGAGCCAATCTTCCTTTGCAGGACTTCAAGCCCCTACTACAGAGAACTGAAGGTTCACCGCATACTCCATCATAGACGAGCAGCAAGCATCATGTCACTGCATACCTCCGTAAAAACTGACCCCTCTTTTTGATGAAACGGAAGCGATAACAACTCAGCTTTGATACTAGTTGTTGGGAATCAACAACCGGATAAGGATGAGGACACAAATTGATCATCACTACAGAAGCACGTGAAAGAAAGAACAACCAAATTTAACGGTGATCGGTCACTTCTCGCGACCACCGAAGAAGAAAGATCACTAAAAAAAGAACGAGTACAACTCTCTCCATTACATCGCTGTCTTCCTCTCTTCTCTTTCTCTCTCTCTCTCTGCCCTTTCTCTAGGTGATACATTGTTCTTTTAGTGTTGTTGAGGCAATGCATCCACCCCGTCTATATATAGCCCATTACAACCCTAATAGGACTATAAATACAATACAACTCAACCACTATTAAGATTAGGGGTCCAATCCTATTAGGATTCTCAATCCTAACACTTTTAGCTTCCTTTGTCGAAGTGTTCAGAGCAACCAGCTAGACGATTTGGGCATCAGACAAACCCAAGGGCTCATCAAAGTTGAGCCTTGTTAATGGAGATGCGCCTCTCCTCATCCGTTCATAGGCTCAAGCCGGTGGACATGGGTTGGAGGAGGAAGGGTGAGAGGGAGTGTTTGGACAATTATGCCCATCTTAATTGCACAATGGTTTGAAAAAAATGATTAAGTTCAACTCATTGATGACTAAAGTAATGAAATGCAAAAGTGATATAACGACAAGAAGTCGAGAGCACAACTGATATTCCAAAAAAAGAAAGGGCATAACATATATTGCAATATCTCATAGGGGCACAGATGATAAAATTCCTAAATAATAATTAGGAAAATGAATATCTATTTTTTTATTATTAGTTGTGGAATGAGGCAACGAATATTTCAAAGAAAAAGATAGAAGAAAGTAAATTTAAAAACTCTGAGTTATCTTTTCTTATTACCAACCAAACTTGAAGCTCTAAGTTTCGGATTCACACTCAATCTCGAGAACTGAATGACAAATATCAGCTCCAAATTCAATGCAATTCCTACCTAATCTGCAACAAAAAAAATAAAAGATTATGTCCAGATTAAATACAAAATTAATTGGACAGGGATGTGAGCACATGGTGCCTATCACTTTCGTGCAATTAATTACTCTACATTACTTTAATTTCATTGAAGGGAGAGGGGTTTTCTATCCCCTGCCGACCTAATATAAATTAGTATTTTATCACTTAGTCCTTAACTTTTGCAATATCAATTATATTTTTTTACAGAATTCACAGTTCCACCATCCCGTTATGATAAAGTAGAGACATTACTGATATTAAAAAAAAGCAAAACTGTGAATTTCATAAGAAGGTATAATTGATATTCCAAAAAATGGAGAGATATAGTTGATATTGAGAAAGTTAAGAAGGGTAAAATTGATAAAAACTCGTAAAAAATCCCATATTTTTTGCTATCATAGTAAGGGTCCCTATTTATTGAGGTGATTTTGGAAGATTTCGTGGCATTGTTTTACATGTAACTTAACCTAAAGACGTCTTCATAAGCTAGCTGTAAAACTCATTAAATTATGACAACAAACATGACTTACATTTAATACCATGCAATAAAATTCGATTCCATGAAAGATACTCCTGTTATTTTTATGATTTATGAATGCATATACGTAGCCTTATCAAAATGACACCCATGACCCATGGAGTTTTTATTATTACACCATGGCCCATGGATTTTTTTATAATTACACATGTAATCCATATAATCTTGTCTCGTTTTACAACCCCTCGTTATGTAGTCTGTCGGTCAAGGCCTTGAGTTTAATCATAACGATTTAAAAACATGAGTTTGTAAGAAAGTTACTTGTATAATCATCGATATTGTAAGAATTTTAATCGTACTTATTGTTAGACATTTAACATTAATGATTTACCAACTCCTCCGAAATACCCGTCGATAAACTTACTTCATTTTTTAGATTAGATTTTTCTTGTGCATGGAGCATATGATGAACACAAATATATTGAAGGCCAAAATGACTAAAATGAGCTCTTAAATGAGCTCGAGCATCCTACTTCTTCGATAGCCTCCCGTCGTATCGTCACATCGATATTGAGGTATATGGTTTTGCTTCTATTCTTACTGTCCTTGACCTTCATGATAATCGACGCACCAACAACGACTACATTGAGGATGTGTCATGTGGCAACAACAACGACGATGCTGCAACAACAACAACAATCAATTACTTTTTGAACATAGATATTCAATATGATATAATCGTTCACTTCAATAGTCTACAATTCTATTTTGCTGAATGATCACTTGGACTAATTACTCTATCCTAGCTAATCGATTAATCACCCATTTCTATCTATAGGCTTACTTGTTAAATATCTTTTTAAAAATCCTCATTTGATTTATAGTTGTTTCGTTTTCCAATCGAGAAGATCTTATTTGATTATATAGTGTTTGCGCTTTTTTTAAGAGCCACCTACCTCATTGAACTTGATGGCTCACTTATAAATACACAAGGTTATTCCTTGTGTAAAAGGCAACACATACACACCACATTTAAACTATTATTCTTGTGCTCTCCTCTATTGAAGATTCATATGAGATTATTTCTCTTTCTCTTTGCTCACTAATTCATTCTTCAGAGTCATTCTTCTGCATGCTTAATTTTCAATCATTTATTTAATTACATCGTGCATATATTTTCCTTAGTCATTGCATATTTATTTAAGGCTTTATAAAAATTTGTAATGCCTTTATTTACATTGTTGTTACAATATGATATTTGGGGTGTGATCCAAGTTGTGAAAGTATTTAGTATTGGCCAAAGCACTGCTATAATAAATTATGTTATATGTGAAGAAATAACTTGAAAAATGGATTAATCAAAACGATATATCCAAAGTTCTAAGGCAAAGTATTTGGGTTGTGAGTTTTACCTAGAGGTGTCTCTAAGTATGTCTAGGTAAATGTGTGTATGTGTTTGTTTGTAAGTATGTGTGTGTGCGCGTGCATATATGTGTGTTATATATATGTGAATATGTATGCATGTGTGTGTATATATGTAGTGTAAACTATGCATGAGCAAGTATGTATATTGTGTTTTTATGTGTGTTAATTTTGTGTTTGTGCACGTATAAGTATAGGTTTCTCATTTCATTATTGGGTGTTTGAATTGCCGGAGATCATGGTAGTCTCCTAATTCAGATATTTTGTTAGAAAAACTTTCATAATCCTCTTCGCTAAGTCAAACATGATGAAATTCAAGGCATCAACCAAGGAGATGGTTTCTTTACATGTTTGATCAAATCAGAGAGATCTTTAGCATCAATAGGCTTGTTAATTTTTGGGAGTTAATTCAAAGTTCGGTTCTTCATAATCTTTCATGATATTTGATTGTTGCCTCTAAGAATCATTATTCTAACTATTCGTTTTGCAACTTCTTCATCTTTTTATTACTTACATGCATGTTACATGGATGCAATTTTTGCATAATGCAAGCATATGCATATTATTTTTGTGCCCAAAGCATGACATGTAATATTATGCACTTCGTTTAGGTTCGACATGGTGCTCAAACTCTTGTTGAACTTTGTAGTTTTTAATCAAGCAGTAAACTTTGCAAGGATGATGTTGGTAACGTTGTCGCCATGTCAGGTTGATGGTGATGGCACGGAGGTCATGCTTTCCTGTTGGTGTAATCGACGAGACATGAACTAGGATTAATGATGCATTGTTCACTATCCATCCGATATGATCCATTCTAAAGAACATATGATCAAGAACACATAAATTGATCTCAAGAAAAATATATTTCAATAATAACATTCTCATTCTTTTCGTCATGTAAGCAAAAATATAGATATAATCATATGCAAATTCCACTTTATGTAAACCTTGACATGCTAATATTTATCCATTTTCTAGGATGCATGTCATTTTGATATTTATTCATGTCCAATAATTGTACAATATACCTTATTTTAATTCGCAGCAGACTCATATATTCGAGAATACCTTCAAAATCCATATCTGACACATATCCAACTAGATTTATTGGTAATTGAAAGGCATAATGGATACAAAATAATTCAATATCTGTATCGAGATAAGAGAACTTTATCTGAAAACAAGTTATTAAAAGATGTTAGAAAATCGGAAGCGGAAGCGAAAACATGGAAAAGATAATAAAATATGAACATAGCGGGATTTTACGTGGAACCCTACTCCGTGAGGAGCGGGATGAAACCACGGGAGAAGCCCTCTAAGGGGCGGATATTCTATTGAAGTTCTCATCTGTTACAGGAGGCCTGGGGCTCCTTATATAGCTTCCACAGGACCTCCAAGTCCCACCACTAGGCGGTATGGGACTAAACTCAGTGGTGGGGTAAATGGACCCTAGAGGGATCCATTTACCCACCTATTACATAAGTGACGCATGCTCCAAATACTCTAACACTCCCCCTCAAGCTGGAGCATGCAATGCTCAGCTTGGACAAACAGGAAGAAACTCAACTCACAATACATGACACTATAGACAATATCAACCCAACGCGCACAGCTGCTGCAGTCGAGGACGTTGCTTCTCATGGCGTGCATGTGAGGAGGACGAACGGGGCTGGAGTGTCTATCTGGCTCAGAGAATGGTACTCTACTGTGGAGTCCCTATGATACCACATGAAAACCCTTGCCCTTAATGACATAGGGAATAGTCCTCTGCTATGGAGTCCCTATGGCTCACATGAAAGCTCTGGCCGACCAACAAGAATGACAAATGATTGGCATGCGTCATCGTCGAGTCTGAATCTGAAATTTGTAAAGTCTGAATAACTGACTGGTCTGCAACATCTGATATCTGAATCTTAGAACAAGACCTGTGACTCTACATATACTCCCCCTTTCTCCCATACTGGTCGGAATGACATTATATGACCATGTTGGGAGAAGATAAAATAATACATAAACATGGGGATTAATAAAACATCACTTAGCCGATAATGATTTTTTTCCGGTTTTTTCTCTAATTATATATATATATATTTTTTTTAAGCACATAATTTTTTTATAAAAATCGTACGGCTTTTCTTTGTACGTGCCTCTTTCATTTTTTTTATACTATGCGTACGGCTTTTCAAATGTACGCGCCTTCCCCCCCCCTTTTTTTTAACATCTCTCTCTCCTTTTTTTTAACTTCCCTTTTTTTCCGCATCTTTTCTATTTTTTTTAAAACAAAACCTCGGTCCATATGATTGGGCTCATAAGTAGCAGAGGGCCTCCTTTTTTTTTCATTGACAGCCGCAGGAGGCCCCTGTTTTTTTTTAAACTCAGGCCCACGGGCCAAATTAAAAACAACCTTTAGGGTTCCCCGATGGGAACCCTCTCTCACAAACCGCCGCCGCAAGCACGGGAGGAGATCTGCGAGGGTACGTGGGTGCACCGCCTGGCAATGCCTTGGAGCCGCTGTGGAGGTTTGCGTGAGTTCGTGGCTGGCGGTGTTGCGTCGCAGGGCTCGTGCGGAGGGGAAATCACCTGGAGGCGCTGATGGAGAACCCTCGCGCCACCTGCGCGAGGGAGGAGTTCGCTGCCGCCTGCCTGGGGCCGTGGCCGCGCAGCTATCGCGCGATGAGATGGGGCGCGCGGGGCTCGGGGCTGCGGAGCTCGGGGTTGTGGGGCTCGGTGCACCGCCGAACTTGCGCCGCCTGAAGGGCTGGAGACCACCTCGCGCCTGCGTGAGTCTTGGAAGGGCGCCGCCTGCTCTTGATGACGCCTGGGCTGTGATGACGCGCGAGGGAAGGAATGCCAACGCCTGATGGAGCAGTTGGCAGAGGACCGCCTGGAGGCGCGGGGGTGCACCGCCCTGGATGCCGTTCAAGATGAGAGAAAAGGGGTGCTGGGGGTTGATGAATCCACGATTCATCATCTTAATATCTTGATCTTAGCAAAATCCCCGAGTAAAATCCCAAATAAATGTCCATAAAATACATAAATTAACAAAATGACTCTTGTAAATAAAATACACTAATTATTGTATATAAGATTGTACAAAATGAATTAACATAAAAAGCCGCAAAAATAAAGGAGTTGTATACTTGTAAATAGCCCAAAACTTCATGTATTTTTAATAATTTCATTTCAACTCCTTTTTGTAATTCTTTCTCTAACTTGTTTATAAAAATGTATATAAAAATATAAAAATACAAAATAAATTTTACCTCAAATAAATGCTCCTAGATCCCAAAGAGAAAAAGCCGTAAAGTCCAACTTCCAAGCTAAATTCCCGCTCCGTATGAACTCCAAATTCACCAAACTCACTTTTAAAGTTCAAGTTAGAAAATTATCTATCCAAAGGAAGTGGTTTCATTAAAATCGGAGCTCATTTGCAAAAGTTGGGTTTTGGGACCTAGATGTACATTGTACATTATGTATATATTCATTCTTTAGTCAATTTTTATTTTATCTTTCTCAATTACTAAAAATACAAAAAAAATTATGATTGTGTTGTATTTTTATTATTGTATTTTACTGTATTTTTTCGTTGTAAATATCTCTTATTAAAAAGATAAAAAAATACATATTAGAAAAAGTAAAAAAAAATGTACATGGTGTTTTGTCTTCTTTTGTAAATTCTCCACTATTTCTCTTCTCTTTTTATTTTATTGTATTTAAAGTAGACAACTTTATTTACTTATTTATTTATTATTTAATTTCCATTCTCTACAATAACCACCAATTCAACTCCATTATTCCACCATTTTTCCCAACTTCCCATTCAACTCCATTAATAATACAACCTCCCATTCAACTCCACCACTTTAATAACCTCCCATTCCATCATCTTTATATACATGTCATTCTCCTCATTTTTACCTTTGATCCATCTTTATGTGAGGAGAGCCTAGTTCCCTGAGTTGAATCGGTGACAGCGACGCAACCGCGGTCGAGCGACGACGGCCCTCTCTCCGGTGTGATCCGTTGGCTTTTTGGCCAACATCGCAGCCGCAACCGCGCGCTGCTCGAGCTCATCGCGCGCCGGCGATTCGAGCGAAGACCGTACTCTCACGAGCACATCATAGGCGACCGTCTCCACCGTAGGTAATTTTCTTCTCACTTTGTCATCTTGTTAGTTTTGCATTTTTTTAGCACATCACATTCATCAACCATCCTCCATTTGTTTATATTGATCATTCACCACTATCATCACATAGACACGTACTACTTAGCTCAAATCCAATCAATTCTTCCCCGCTAATAGTATATTGTTTAGGTGCGGTTTCCTCGATCTGCATGCATTTAGTGTAATATTTACAAATTCAGTTTTGCATAACGCATGAAGAGTGCTGGGATTCATTGTAAGTATACCTTCTTCTGAGCATGCATCATAGTTTCTCGTTTGCATTCTGATTTCCGATTCCCATCTTGTTTTACAACTTAAGGTTAAAGGAAATTGGGACTGAACGGTAGACGTGCTTGTGTGTTCACATAAATTTCAAGTGATAACCTAACTCTAAAATTGGGACTGAATTGAGCAGGTCGATCTAAATAATTGGAATAAAAAGAACCCTTGTTCTCGGGTGCAGAAAGCCCTCATTGTTTGTTTAAATTGCAAGTGAGAGAGAGACGACCCTAGGATAGAGCCAAGTCTGGATTTCTTACTTACTACTGGTTCTTTCATTTTAGGCGATTAGCTACTTTTCAGTGAGGATTTACGGGTAGCCGGTAAACGGTCCGGACTTCCTTAGCAGAGTGGGAGGTTTAGAGGACGCCTTAGTCCTCAAGGAACGGGTAGCCGTATTTATACGGTCCGTACTTACTCCTATACTGGCTGAAAGTAGGTCAAACTAGTCGTAAGAACTGGGCCAGTCTGTAGGAAAATACGGGCACCTAACAGCTCATTAATCTTTCCAAGATTGTATTCTCACCAACTAAAAGTGACCAGATAAATAGGCCGAACTCTTACGGCCATCACGTATTGAGTTGGTGAAATTGAGGGTTTGAATTGCGTTTGAATTGTGTGAGTTCACTCCGCACATTTACGTGCACCGTAGAACTAGTGCCTCATTGATTATCGTGATCTAATCGGTTCTTTTGACATCGAAGATGACTGATTGGGGGGATATTTATTCGGACTTTGCGAATCTCTCGTTGAACCCTTCAAAAAGTACGTCTTCAAAGGTCCAAGCGCAACTTGGATCAACCTGGACTCATGACCCTCTTGAGCCCAGGATCACTCACTCTCGGGATGGTTACTCTCAAACCATTCCATTTCTCTCTTCCCACCTCACCGAGGAAGACCATCGCCTTGGTGAGAATATCATGATTCATAAATCCTCTTCTAATCAAGAAAACATTGCTGATTCAGGACATAAAGAAGATTCGAGTAAAATGCCAAAGAGGAAAGAAGAGGAAGAAGAGAACCATGAAGACCCGATGAGAAGTATACTTGCCCGATTAGCTGCATCTGAGCAGCAACAAGCATTACTGAGAGCTCAGTTGGGACAGTTAAATGTTGGGGTCCAACTACCAATGGATGCGGCGTATAACCCCGGACAATATCAAATTCATAACTACTTTAGTCCGGCTGAACCCGAGGTTGATTTTGAGTTGAAGCCGCACTTTCTGAACCTGCTGCCACATTTTGATGGGAATGCTTCTGAGGAGCCATATGCATTCCTAAGGGACTTTGAGCTCATCTGTGCTAACCTCAAACATAATAATGTTAGCCAGGATTATATTAGGCTCAAAGCCCTTCCATTTGCCTTGGGTGGAAAAGCCGATTACTGGGTGAAGAGTCTTGGAATCATCGTCACCACTTATGCCCAGTTCAAGGACCTATTCCTAAAGAAGTTCTACCCGTTGAGTAGAACTAACATGATGAGGACGCGAATTACGAGTTTTTCCCAATTACCCAATGAAGCCTTCTGTGATGCTTGGGAAAGATTCAAGGACATCCTGCAAAAGTGTCCTTGTCATAGATTAGATGATAATATCTTGGTCCAATCCTTCTTCACTGGTCTCAACCCTGAGATGCAGGGTTTAGTGAGCGCTGCCTGTGGAGGCAGCTATACATCACGAGGAGCGGATACCGTCTGGAGGGTATTCGAGCAGATGGCTGAAACTAGCTGCTCACAGATGGCCAGTAGGGCCTATATACCATCCCCCAGTTTACTCTCATCTGGAGGGGGAAAATCAGCTGTAGTCGATCTCTCTCAGGACGTGATCCCTAGCATGGGACTCCTTGCTGACAAGCTTACTGTAGTTGAGAGGATCGACAGGAGGATTGATGAGTTAGACCGGAGCGTCTCCAAACTTCCAAAACAGATGGAGGAGTTGACTGAGAAGGTATCTAAGATAAAGATACCTGTTGTGACTGCACCCGCTGCTCCCATTTACCGAGTTCACCATGTTCAGGAGCAGTTGGTGTCAGGGCAACCCCAGCCGTGGGAGCAGGACCAATCCTACACCCACTCTTTCCAGAAGCCACCTCCAGTAGCAGAGACAGTCCAGGAGGAGCCTCCACCAGTTTGGGAGGTGAATGGGATATGGTATACTCAGGACCCTGCCAGGCAGGGAAGTACGGGAGACCGACAGACCTATCAACATCCCCCGACCTTTCACAACACCGCATTCACCTCCGCACCACCTCCGTCACAGCAGAGCCATGGATTCCATCCGCCCCAGCAGCAGAGGCAGCAGTACCAGCAGTATGGCCGACAGGGCCATTACCAGACGGGCCAGCAGGGCCCACAACCCCAGCAACAGCAGCAGCAGCAGGGGCAGTACACTGGCCAGCAGGGCCAGTCTTCCCGTTCTTCTTCCCAGTCTTATCCACTTCCTTCATCGTCTAGTCCTGTTGATATTCAGCAGCAGATACTCGACGAGCTACGTTCCTACAGGAACGAGGTTCAGGACTTACGGGTGGATGTCAACCGCCTGTCAAGATGGCGAGACGAGCAGACTGCACCCTCTACCTCGATCCCAGCCCAAGTTCAGGCTAACCCGAATAGCCTGAACCGTTCTAGTTCTCAGCAGCACTTTGGTCAGGTATACTATTCAGCATCTCCTAAATCTGAACATGAGATTCTTTCGTGTGACGAGGCTAACCACATGTCACTCAGGAGCGGAAGAACCGTGGTCGTACCTGACCGGGCGAGGGACACGAGGAGGGGCATCTCTGGAGCTCTACCTGAGGAGTCTTCAGAGGACGAGGAGGAGAGGCATCATATTTCAGAGCCCCATCAGCACCATTCGAGGATTTCTACTCAGGGAGCCGAGAGGAGGAGGAGAGCACGTATGCAGCATCGTGATGACCGTACAAGCGACAGAGGTAAAGGTACAGAAAATTAGGTCGTTGCGACCTCAGTCACTCAACTAAGTCAATCAAGAAAAATATCAACCACTCACAAAGATAAAATCAAGCAAGCACAAGAAAGAGCGGTCTAGCTATAGGATTAACCTGGTATAGCTCCCAGGGTCGAACTCAAGGAGCACAGATTGGCCTTGCGGCCTACGATGTAGTCAGAGTCCAAGAGGGTACTTTTTTAATGTTTTTATTTGTTTTTATATTTTTTTTAGATTTTTTGAAAAGATGAGAAAATGAAAGAAGGTACATACAAGGGGACTTCAACAATTTATAAAACACCCCAAAAATGATACAAAAATTGAGGAAAAATGGTTTTTATGTTTTTTAAGTTTTTTACTGTTTTTGGTGAATTTTTGGGATTTTTCTAATGAGTAAATTATTTATTAAAAAAAACAAACAATGCAAAAAACAAAGGGTACTGTCCAGCAAGGCTTAAGACCCAAAAATAAAATAATTTTGGATCTCAAAAAGCCCTAAAGGTAATTTTCCTATAATCTAGAAAGAATAAGGAAAATTTAGGCACCCTAATTATTGTTTTTGGATTTTTAATTTATTTATTATAATTTTTATGGGTTTTTAGGGGTTTTTCAATTTTTAAGGTTTTTAAGCGATGAAAAGTAGCCAAAATTGGCTAGAAAATCAAGCAACAAGCAAGCAACAGTAACCAATTTTTTTTTAGAATTTTTGGGGGAGTTTTTATATTTTTTTGATATTTTTAAAGTCAAACAGTGGCAAAAATATGTGTTTTTGAATTTTTAAAAATAATAAATGAAATCAAAAATGTCCCCAAAAATCATAGAAATTCCTACACCATGGCAGGAGCCATGTGTCAAAATCTCATTGGATTTGGAGGTCGTTTGATATTTTATTCAAAAATAAAGGTGGGGCACTGTGCACAGGGACCTAAGTGCAAATACCCAAAGATCTGGGGGCCTTGGTGCAAAATACCCAGCAAGTCACGCGCTTCACGCGTGGCTGGGGCACACAGGGACCAAATTGCAATAAAAACCAAGTCCTAGGGCTGTTTGATAACTCGTATCAAAAGCCCAGGGGTATGGTTGCAAAATTCCCAATAAATAACGCACATGCGCATAAACAATGCTCACAGGGGTATATATGCAATTATTCAAAAATATTCATGCATTCATTAACACTCCAGATCTACAGGACAAGATGTGTAAAAAGCCCAAAACACACGTGACGACGCACGTGTTCACACACACACAGGGGCATACATGCAATTAAAATAAAGCACAAGGTTCCAAATGCAAATAACCCTTCGTGAAAAAGTTTCTAAAAATGTTTACAGGACTAAACAGGAAATGAAAAACTAAGAGGGGGGCCTATGATATTTACCCCTTTATTTGGCGACGGTTGGATAGGCGCCACGTGGAAGATCGGATGGTGGCGATGAGCGGCGCCTTTGACCTTGAGAAGCTTCGCCTGATCGAACGATGGAGGGTCCGCCACGTGGGGATCGAACGGTCCGCGTGCGTGGTGGCCGAACCCTCGGTGAATCAACGGCTGAGATCACGCTGCGGCTGATCTGACGATACCTGCTGCTCCCAGAACGAACGGTTGAGATCTGATCTGGAGCGCCACGGCTAATCTGACGGCGATGGAGGGTCCTCGAAGAACTGCTGGCCGGCGAACTTCGCCGGCCTCGTGAAGGTGTCTCCGCTCTCCTCTGCTGCGCCTGAAGGTCGGAGAAGATCCGGCGTGAAGTTGCGCAGCTGCTACGGGTCTCCAATACCCCGGCCGAGCCCTGGAAAGCTCCGGCGAGGTCGACGGAGAAGAAGCTCCTGGCTTGAAGTTGGGAAGCCTCAGACGCCTCCCTTTGGACCTGCAAAATGGACAAGAAGCTTCGCGGGTCGAGGGCAAAGTGCCTCGACCCGCTTAGGCGGCGTGAAGGTGGTCTGTGAGTCGGAATGGCGAGCTCCGGCGAAGGTGGTCGGCGGAGGAGCTCGATTCCCAGATCCTGTGCGATCTGGGTTGTGTGGAGGGGTGAAGAAGGTGCGGAGAGGTCCGGCGGAGATGATGACGGTGTCGGAATGGAAGATGGGTGATCAGATTTGGCTGGCGATGGCGGCGGAGCTACGCTAACAGTAACTAAGAAATCGAAATCTACGCTATCCTACGGCCTAAGGATTCTACCTGGGTGGTCGGAGAGACTGGGGAAGAGCAGGGGGTGCTCTTGGTCGTAGCCTCGAGGGTCGTCTCGGCCCGAGGCTCGATGCTCGACGCTGGTGGCGGAGCAGCGGCGGCGAAGATCGCCGGATCAGTGGAATCGCCTCCTCGCCTCACTGCAACAAGGGCAAACGCTCGCTGTCACTCTCGCGGTGCCTATGGAGGTCACTGGGAAGAAGGGGATGGTCCAAAGATGGGGCGCGGAGGCGGCGGAGGGAAGAATATATATGGTGACAGCGTCGACTAGGGTTGAGGGTGGACGGCTAAGGAAGGCGTGGATTTGATGGCGGAGGATCGGGCGAGGGAGAGGGATGAACGGCGAAGAATCCGGGCGCGAGATATGCGTGGGGGACAGCCTGGAGTCGCGTGGGAAAATCGGCGAAGGAGGCGCGGCACGCATCGTCCAGAATAGGAAGGAGTCCGCGGGGGAGTTGACCGGGGTCAACAGTCCCCCGTGGACCAATCAGGAGCGGCCACGTGTGCCCGAATTTTGTTTATTTAATTTAGGGTAGAAATAGGCCGAATTAAAGAAAACTCAAAACATGAAATATTTTTCTTTTATTTTTTCTATTTTTTGGTGATTTTTAATTAATTTTTGGAAATAAAAATAGGGTAGCTATATATATAGGTATATGTACACTATATGGGTTTTTATTTTTGATTTTTTTATTTGTTATTTTTATGTGTTTTTATGCTCATTTTGTATTTTATTTATTAACAACATGAAATATGGAATAAAAGAATATTTTTATTTTATTTTTATCACTTATATACAAGGGTGAAATAAATGGTTCAATACATTTATATACATGGTATTTATACAATGTATTTTGGTATTTTTAATTTTGTGATTTTTATTTGATTTTTATTTTGTTTCTTTTTTATTTATTTTATTTACAAAATATAACATAGAATATTTACAAAAAGTTTAGAAAATAATTGAATTTATTTATAGGGTTAAATAAATACAAAGGTGTGGTTCATGTACATGGTGAAGGAAGGGTATTTTTGAATTTTTGATTTTTATCTTTTTATTTTGTTTTTAATAGTTTTTAAATATACACAATATAGACAAGGATATTTACAACATATTTTTGGGTGAGGAAAATATATAGTTTATTTATTTACAGAAGTATATACACATGAGCTCCTATCTCCCTCTACTTTGGCTTTTATGCGGTCAGGCCCATGCTGAGCCCTCCCTTGGGTTAGGTTGCTCAATATTTATTCTAAATATTTCCCTCTTTTTCTTTTTGCTCTTTATTCTTTTATTTTGTGCACAAAAACATGCTAATTATAGGTTTTTACACAATGCATGCTTTTGGTAATTATTTGTATTTACACATATCTACATGTATTTGCAAAGGGTTTTTGTAGCTAAAATAGAAGAATAAAGAGTGATGAATGGGTATTCATCACCCCCCTATGCTTAACTTTGCTAGTCCCTTAGCAAACACTTATTTGAAAAAGAAGTGAAAAAGAAAGAAAAAAAAAAGAAAAAGAAAAAGAGGATATACATGGATCAAGGTTGACTTATTAAATTTTCCTTCATTAAATTGAAATATGGAGCTCGATCAGATCTTTGGATTATTAATGTGTCGGAACCTTATTTGGACTTAAGCCTAAAACTCAACAGCCTCCAAGTTCCACCAATCTATGGGCAAGACTCCTCAATAAACCAGATCAGAACAAGTCTACATACACAAACTCTAATGACCATGAATCTTTTCCTTGCGGTGTAGGTGATATGTGGCTCCCCACCTCAGAAGTAACAAAGAAACAACCTCCCTCAACCTGGTAACTCTAATGCCTCAGTCTAGCAACTCTTTCCTCGAGAAGCGGGGTATTCCCTTCTAAGTTCAAGTGCAACCGGCTCAAGAAGAGGGGGTAGAAGTATAGAGTTTTGGAAGCTTAGCCAGTGTAGCTAAGTCTCCCGCTGCAAGCTTCATGAGATGTAACATGGATACCATAAGCTTTTGCTTTTCACTCCGGTGGGGTTATTAAATTTTCAATCCGACCCACCACTTTTTTGGAGTTCTTTTTGCATTTTTGCATTTTTTTTTCAAGAACTTCTGTACAACATATCTACATGGTGCAGCATATAAGAAATTTCCCCTTGAGCCAGTAGACTATCCCTCTTTTGAAGCTTTATTGCAACCCACAGCTTCTGTCTTTAGCTTTCAACACCACTAGACCAAGTTGAGGTGCACTTCCTTCACTATAAGAAGAAGAGAGGTTCCGCCTAGAAGTACTACCCTCATATGCTACCCCAAGCCAAAGGAAACTGCCTCCTCACCACCTCATCCGTGGAGAGCCATGTGTAAAGTGCAGGTGCAAGTTAAGCCATTGTCTCTGAGAGTCATGCGTGTGTTGTTAAGTGCTCTACTTAGGCTCATCAAGATGACATATGCTCATAGCCTAGTGGACTCAAAGAATTAAGTCCTTATGGACCTGAAAAGCCTTAACCCTAAGTCCTACAAGGTTCCTCTTGAAGTTAAGTGGATTAAGATCTTATTCAAGCTCCATTTCTCAATTTAATTTCAGGCTTAGTTTAAATGTCAACTCTCATCCAGGAAAAACTATATACATATATGTACAAAAGATGCTATTTACAAATATTTTACAATCATGCAAAAATTTTTGAAAAAAATGTTTTGAAATCATGAATGAATGATGCATGAAGTGCAAGTTTTGCAAAATGATATTTACACACATTTACACAGGATTTTTGCAAACTTTTGATTTTCAAAACATTTTGAAAAATTTTGTACTATATACATAATTTTGATACAAAATATTTACACAAGCTTCACACAAAAGATTTTTGAAATCATTTTTACAAAAATACTTGTACACTAGCTATGTATGTGCAAGAATAAAAGAGGTTTATGTTCATGAAAAAAATTTTAATTTTTGTGATTTTTAGCCATTTTATTTATTAACACACAAAGTACGAGTTATGGCTAAAGTATATATGAAATATATACACACCCCCCCTATACTTAGCTCGAACGATGTCCTCAGAGTGATCAAGAGCGATCAAGAAGACATAACTCGTGCTTAGTAAAAGGGAAGTGAAAAGGAATGAATGAATAGAACGAGAGGAACTCGGTGGTCTCCCCCTATACTTAGGATTAACTAATCCTAAGTATAGAAAGCTGTACATGAAGGGAAAGCCGAGTGAAGAATATACAGAATCTGCCCCCCCTATACTTAGGGTAAAATATCCCTAAGTATAGGCAGCAAAAACAAGAGCAGAAAGAATGAAAAGAATACTCACAGGTCCGACATCCCCCCTATACTTAGGGTAAAGTACACCCTAAGTATAGCATAATCATAAGATGAGAGACGGGATGTGGGACTAAAGAATAGAATGATATGGACAACTGGATCTATACAGGCGGAGGAACAGTGAAAATCAGGCGTGAGATGTAAAAGATGTGAGTCAAAAAGACCACATCTCACGCAAAATGAATAGCGGCAATAATAACGTCCTGCGGCTCATGATCTAGAAATGGTTTGAGCCGCTGGCCGTTCACTCGAAAGGTACTCTCAGAAGATAACTCTGATATATCAATGCTACCGTTATCGTGTACCTTTCTGACCAAATAGGGTCCTTTCCATTTGCTCTGTAGCTTCCCTGGAAATAATCTAAGCCTCGCATCAAACAGCCATACTTCCTGTCCAATCTCAAAATGCTTGTGGCTGATATGAGAATCATGCCACTCTTTGACTTTCTCCTTATAATGTAGGCTGCTTGAGAAAGCTGCATCTCTAAGCTCTTCCAAGGCGGCTAACTCTGCCCTCCTCTGGTCTCCTATACCATCTGGATCCATAAGAATATCTGTGACTGCCCAAAGTGACTTGTGCCTCAGCTCGACAGGTAGATGGCATGGCTTGCCATAAACGAGGCGAAAGGGAGATGTACCCAATGGAGTCTTGAAAGATGTCCGATATGCCCATAAGACCGAGTCCAAAAGCTGTGACCAATTCTTTCGGTCAGGGCGGATGACTTTCTGCAAAATATTCTTGATCTCCCTATTCGACACCTCGGCTAGACCATTCGTCTGTGGATGGTATGGTGTAGCAACACGATGGTCTATGCCGAACTCGGTAGCAAGTGCCTTCACCTGGTCGTTGATGAAGTGAGATCCCCCGTCAGAAATCAGAACTCGTGGAACCCCGAACCGCATGATGATGTGCTTCTTCAAAAATCTGCAAACTGTCTTCGCATCTGCGGCTCGGGCGGGGATAGCCTCAACCCAACGACTAACATAATCTACGGCCAACAGAATGTACTCGAATCCCTGACTCTTAGGGAATGGACCCATGAAATCGATGCCCCATGCGTCAAAAACCTCACAGAAGTGAATGGGCTGCATCGGCATCATATCACGCTGTCCACAAGTGCCCATCCTCTGACAGTCAGTACATCTCTTCACGAATTCATCAGAGTCCTTGAAGAGTGTAGGCCACCACAAGCCGGATTGGAGCACTTTCTGTGCCGTTCTCCTCCCAGAATGATGTCCTCCTGCCTCAAGCTTGTGGCAGTAAGTGAGGACACTATGATGCTCCTCCTGAGGAATACACCGACGCCAGATGCTATCCCCTCCTTCGTGGTAAAGGATGGGATCCTCCCAGTGGTAGGACTTGGCCTTCGCAAAGAAGGTCTCAAGCTTCTGCCTGGGCCAATCTTGTGGGACTTTCCCAGCAACGAGAAAGTTCACAATATCGGCATACCACGGGAGTGAGGCGATAGCAAGGATCGCCTCATCTGGGAAGGTATCACAAATGGGATCAATCTGCTCAGAATCCTCAGGCTGCTCTAGTCGGGATAAATGGTCCGCCACCACATTCTTGACTCCAGGCTTATCCTTGATCTCAATGTCGAACTCCTGGAGTAGAAGGATCCATCTTGTAAGTCTGGCCTTGGCATCCTTCTTTGACATGAGGTACCTGATGGCGGTGTGGTCGGTATACAGAGTCACTCTAGATCCAATGATATACGATCTGAACTTATCTAGGGCAAACACTACTGCTAGCATTTCCTTCTCTGTGACTGTATAATTCCGCTGGGCGGAATCCAATGTGCGGCTAGCATAGTGTATCGCAAATGGTACTCCATCCCTCCTCTGTCCTAGCACTGCCCCTACGGCAAAATCAGAGGCGTCCGTCATGATCTCGAATGGGAGAGACCAATCGGGTGGCTGAAGGACAGGAGCCTCAATAACACACTGCTGGAGAGTCTCAAAGGACGAAAGACACTTGTCATCAACAAGGAACTCGGTGTCTTTCGTCAAGAGGTCAGTCAACGGTCGGGCAATCTTGCTGAAATCATGAATGAATCTCCTGTAAAAACCAACGTGCCCCAGAAATGACCGTAACTGCTTCAGATTGGACGGTGGTGTGAGTTTCCTAATGACATCGACCTTGGCCGGATCAACCTCCATGCCTCTGTTGGAGATGATGTGGCCAAGCACCGTCCCTTGAGTCACCATGAAGTGACTCTTCTCCCACGACAGAACCAAGCGGGTAGCAATACATCGCTGAAGCACTCGGTCTAGGCAGTCAAGACAGGAATCGAATCCGTCGCCGTAAACCGAGAAGTCGTCCATGAAGACCTCTAAACACTCCCCTACCATGTCCGAAAATATTGACAGCATGCATCTCTGAAAAGTCGCAGGGGCATTACATAGCCCAAATGGCATGCATCGAAAAGCGTAAGTACCGAAGGGACAGGTAAAGGTGGTCTTCTCCTGATCCTCAGGAGCGATGGCCACTTGATTGTAGCCCGAGTACCCATCTAGGAAGCAATAATGGCTCTTCCCTGCCAGTCTCTCTATGATCTGATCAATAAAAGGCAGGGGGAAATGGTCCTTCTTGGTGGCCTGGTTGAGTCTCCTGTAGTCAACACAGACCCGCCAAGAGGTGGGTACTCGTGTAGCAATCTCCTCTCCCGACTCACTGATAACAGTAGTGATGCCCGTCTTCTTGGGCACCACATGCAAGGGGCTAACCCACTTGGAGTCGGAAATGGGATAAATAAAATCTGCACTCCACCATTTTGATATTTCCTTCATGACAACATCTCTTAGGTTAGGGTTCAGTCGCCGCTGGAACTCACGCGACGGCTTTGCCCCTTCCTCGAGATAGATATGGTGGGAGCACAACGAGGGACTAATCCCATGGAGATCTGCTACGCTCCATCCAATTGCCTTGCGGTTCTTTTCAAGAACCTCCATCAGACGGGATTCTTGCTCTCCAGTCAGATCGGCAGAGATGATGACTGGGTACATCTCAGACTCTCCCGCAAGGAATCTATACTTCAGCGAAGTAGGGAGCGGCTTTAGTTCTGGACAGCTGGGTGCTGGCAAATCTGGCTTCTGAAGAAGATGTGTGTATGCAGACAATTCTGCCAAATCTGCCTGGGAAAATGATAAAGAACTCTCACAAACTGGATCTGGAGAAGGCGGGTCCTCTGCATTGTCTCTGATCTGCTCTGCCTCTACCTCCTCCTCATCTATGGGCTCAGGTGGATCCAGATCTGGCATCTGATCATCACAATCTGCCCAATCAGATTCTGAATCCGAGGGATCTATATCAGACTCGGTGGCATCAGTACCACCGGAGAACAGGGTGGCATCAGCACCACCATAGAGCAGGGTGGCCTCAGTACCACCATCACTGGAACTCGTGTCGCGATCAAAGTCCGACTCTGCTGACTCAATAGTATCCTCAACCAGGATTATGCTCTCCAAACTATCCTCTGCTATCATCTCCGCATCAGCTGTATCTGAATATGAGAGGATGGTCTGTGCTGCAGGATCTGCCCAAACTGCCTCATCATCTGTGATCACAAAATCACAGTCCTGGTGAATGTCCGGCTCTACGTCTGTCAGCTGCTCTGAATCTGTACTGCCATGTGAGCGGGATCTAGCTCTGGCTCTGTGGTCCTTAACCGTCTCTATTTGTATACTCTCGCCCTGGACGCGAAAGAATACCTTCCCACTGTCATGGTCAGTCACCGCTTTGGCTGTGGCCAAGAACGGGCGACCGAGGATAATGGGGGAATCGGTCAACGAGTCAGGGGTCTCCATGTCCAGCACTACGAAGTCCACGGGGAATTGCAAACCCTGAATCGTGACGACAACGTCTCGCAACAACCCCTTTGGCCTCTTGACAGACCGATCAGCAAACTGAAGGTATGTCCTGCTCTGTCTAAGAGTGCCCAACTCTAAGTGATCGAGAAGGGCTGCCGGAAGAAGGTTGATCGACGATCCGCTATCTAATAGAGTACGGTTGAACCTCTGCTCACTAATCTGACATCTGACATACGGGGCCCCTAAATCTGGCCTCTTAGTCGGCAGATGGTTCTGGATCGCGTAACACGTGGCTTTGGTCAACACATGAATTTCTGCGGTCTTGTTCCTCTTCGTCCTTCTGACTGTGGTCTTATCTCTCAAGGATCGCTGAAGAAGAGGGATGTGTTGCAAAGCCTCATTGAGGGTCAGCTGGATGTGAAATCGGTCTATCATGCTCTGGCTGAACTCCTCTTGCTCTCTCTTTTTTGGATCTTTTTCTTTTTTCTTCCCCTTCCCCAACTCAAGGGCTCTAGGAAAGGGGATCGCAGGGTCCTTCTCAGATGAAGGACTAGGAATAGGCCTAGACGGTTCGATGACCGGATCCTCACAAACATCATTCACCACAGTGGGATCAGAAGAAACTAAACCTTTTCCTTTATTCAAATCAGAGTTCTGAGATACATTCATGCGAGGAAAGACAACATTTCTATCAGAATAAATGTTGGTGGCATCAGTACCACCTCTAGTTGGCTCTACAACTAGACGTCTTGCGGCCTCAGTACCGCTGGCTGGCTCGGCTCTGCTGGTGGCGTCAGTACCACCTCCTCGATGTGGTGAAATGGCGGCCTCAGTACCGCCGGTGGAATCAGCATCTCGGGTGGCCTCAGTACCACCGTCATCATGATGTGCGGCTTCAGTACCGCTCTCCTCCTCCTCATCTGGCGCTCTAGATAAATCCTCGCGTTGTCGCTCAGATGAGGCGCCGCCTGCTGGTCTTCTACCGCTCCTAAGTGTGACAAAATCAGCATCAAATAAATCCGAAGATGTATCATCAAATGGGTCACTAGGAGTGGCAAATTCAGTGTGAACTACCTGCTCAGATTTCCTCTTCAAGCTATTCGGATTCGGCTCGATCTGTGCAGGGATGGCGGCCTTCCCTCTCATCAGGTCCCGCATCTCCTGGCGGAACTCGTCCATCTCCCGTCTAAATGTAGCCTGCTGCTCTGTGAAGAGGCGGGCTAAATCATCCATGGCGGGGCTCTCATGGGAGCCCGACGGGTTGCCTCTCTGGTAATGAGGCTGCTGGACCTGCTGCTGCTGTGGCTGAGAGGGGTAAGAGGAAGGATGCTGCTGCTGGTGAGCTTGCTGCTCACGTCTCCAATTCTGTCCCTGCTGCTGATAGGGACGAGGTACGAAGGATGATGGCTGATGTGGCTGATATGCAGGGGGCTGCTGGTGATCTCTCTGCTGGGAGTACTGCCCTCCCTGACCGGCTGGCTGCTGTTGGGACTGGTTACCCCCATTCCCCCACCTGAATCCGGGATGGTCTCGTCGGATTCCAGGTTGAGGACGGTCATACCAAATCCCGTTGACATCCATCAACGGCTCAGCATCAAAGGGGTCTGGTGGCAGTGCTGCCAGAGGCTGATCCGGCTGATATACCACCATCTGTAAGTCTGGAGATGGTGGTGACTGGTAAGAGGGCTGCTGCTGCTGGTACGGCTCCGCCTGTACAAGGTGAACTTGTCTAGGCTGCTGCAAGGAGCTGGAGCGCTGGGACGAGCTGCGGCTGCCGCCGGAATCGCCTCGCGACAGAAGACGGGGCTGAGGAGCCGTCTGTGCCTCCTGAAGACACAAGAGCTGGGTCTTCATGTCGCTCAGAGTTTGTGCCATTTGCTCCATCTGAGTTATGCCCTGGCACTGCTTCTTCTCTATTATTTCCATGCGGTCCAACTTCTCGCTGATAATCCCCATGTCCGCAGTGGCCGACTCTGCCTGTGCGGCCGTAACTGTGGACGAACTGGAAGGACCTGCATCAACCCGTGCTATCCGCTGATACTGCACGGGTCCTGGCGGCTGCTGAGATCTCTGAGTGTACAACCGAGTCTGGGACATCACCATGTAATTTTCTGCCATCTCCTCGTAGATGGCCCAGACTTGGTTGTGGTCCTTGGCAAAGTAGGACCCGCCGCAAGAAGCATTCACCAGACCCTGAAGCTCTGGTGTCATCCCACTAAAGAAGCTATGAACTAGGTTCGGCTTCGAGATGTCGTGGTGTGGGCATCTATCCAGAAGCTCTCTGAACCTCTCCCATGCTTCGTGAAATTGCTCATTAGGGAGCATGGAGAAGTTGTTGATCAGGGCCCTCGCTGCGTTCGTCCGCCCGAGTGGATAGTACTTGTTCAAGTACTCGGTGCGGAGCTGATCCCAGGTGTAGACAAACTTCCCTAGATGTTTCAGCCAGGCGGCTGCTCTATCTGCCAGTGAAAAAGGGAAGGCCATCATTCGAATCGTATCTTGGTCCACATGACGGTCGTGGACAGTACTGCAGATCATCAAAAACTCCTGGAGATGGAGATGGGGTTCCTCAGTTGCAAGCCCGTGAAAATGAGGAAGCATCTGCAGGGTGTTCGGAGGGAACTTGAAATCCCCCACGATAGCAGGTACCACCACCCAATGATGCATCAGTGTAGATCCGGGGTTGTGTAGCTCCCGCATCGTTCTCGGTGGTCCTCCTCCGGCGGCGGCTGCCGCTGCGGCAGCTGCTGCTGCGGCTGCTGCCTCTGCATCAGCGTCAGGAATGTCCTCTGGCTCGCTCGGCTCGTCTCGCTCTCTTCGGAGTCGCTCCATCTCCCTCCTCATCTCTATCATGAATGCCCCCTGATCACGTAACTGTTGCTGAACTGTCTCTAATGACGCGATCAGGGTGGAGTTAATCGCTCCCTGGTCTAAGACAAAATGTTCGGGCTGGCGATCGTCTGAACTGCCGGCTCCAGCCATAGTGACGTCTGCAAAATCAGATGAGCCTAACTCAGGTTCTGTTAGATCAATTCGTCTTTCCTCGGGCTCATGTCTCTCAGTAGGAAAAGAAAGGGGATCGAGGGGGAACAGGGTGGACTCGAACTCGGGTCCGGAGAGCTGGTCTCGACTCTCACGGGCCAACCTAGATGATGGAGTCAACGCGCCTGAAAGCGGTGCAGCTAGAGGCTGCCTAAGAGATCGTCTACCCATCATCTTGATCTGGCGAGTTGGGCGGATGAGATCTGGAGAAAATATGATCGCAAAGCAAACCCCTTGTTCACCAACTCAACACAATCTGAAGACCGTGAAAGCTCGGTCAATTTTATCTTGTCAATTTTATTTGGTGAACACACAAGATATCAGAGCGATTACGTGACCTGCTGGGATACCCGATACTCTCTCAACCGACTGTCCCGCACAGAAGAGTCGGTAATCAGTCGAGATGAGCACCGGAGGGCTTTACCTAGTGTTCGGGTCACTCTCTCGCACAATCAAACCAAACAATGAGGGGGTTGCTCTCCCCAAGACAAATTTTTAATGTGAGTGTCTTTTAGGGTCAATAATGTTATCCAGTCCCAATTTTTTTTTTTGTTTTTCTTTTTAATTTTTCAAAATAAATACAAGCGGCCTAACGATTTTTCCGATTCTCCTGATGATTAAGTCAAAAACAGAGGGAGAGAACGAAAAAGCCGATGCGCGAAGAAATCAATGATGCATGCAGAGAAAGAAATGCGTACCTTGTCTCCAGCACTCTACATGCAAGTGATCCGCGCAGAATTTAAATACAGAATTAAACTACCTAAATGATGCAACGAGGAAAAACCGAGTCCTAGCTGAGCAATTTCTATGGATCGTGAAGAACAATAGTTAGCCAATGGAATCGAGTCCGGAGTCCGATCTTGGGAGTCACTCGGTGCCCGCCACAACGGGTCCTGCCAGCGCTGTATGTGACTCCTCACGGCACGTGGTCTCAAATCCAATTAAACTAACTTTTTCAGTGAATTTTATCAAGGTCCAATTACGTTCTATAGGAACAGATATTCTATTAAGTGTTTGGCCTTAGATATTTACGTCACAATCAACAGAAATTCCTAAATCTAGGGGCTCGAGAAAAACCGCGTAAACACCGGAAAAGGCAGCTAGCTATCAAAACCACGATAAAAGCCGCGAAAATCCGAATGGGTCCCCCGAGCACACCGGTGCTCGGCGAAACAGACCCGCTAAGTTACAAATGTCCACAAATGTCCAAGGTCTAAATTATTACAACAGTATTGTTCTCTCTCTCTCAGAAATGTAAACTCCTTCTTCTCTCTCTTCCTCCTGCTCTTCTTCCCGTGCGGGTCCTCAAAAAGTGTACTCCAAGTTCTCCACGCAGTACCTCGCACAAAAATTAGAAAGAGAAAGTGTCAGAAGACAGTTATAATGTAGAGAGACAATATGGAAAAATGACTACAAAGCCGTGCTCCCCGGCAACGGCGCCATTCTGATGACCGTACAAGCGACAGAGGTAAAGGTACAGAAAATTAGGTCGTTGCGACCTCAGTCACTCAACTAAGTCAATCAAGAAAAATATCAACCACTCACAAAGATAAAATCAAGCAAGCACAAGAAAGAGCGGTCTAGCTATAGGATTAACCTGGTATAGCTCCCAGGGTCGAACTCAAGGAGCACAGATTGGCCTTGCGGCCTACGATGTAGTCAGAGTCCAAGAGGGTACTTTTTTAATGTTTTTATTTGTTTTTATTTTTTTTTTAGATTTTTTGAAAAGATGAGAAAATGAAAGAAGGTACATACAAGGGGACTTCAACAATTTATAAAACACCCCAAAAATGATACAAAAATTGAGGAAAAATGGTTTTTATGTTTTTTAAGTTTTTTACTGTTTTTGGTGAATTTTTGGGATTTTTCTAATGAGTAAATTATTTATTAAAAAAAACAAACAATGCAAAAAACAAAGGGTACTGTCCAGCAAGGCTTAAGACCCAAAAATAAAATAATTTTGGATCTCAAAAAGCCCTAAAGGTAATTTTCCTATAATCTAGAAAGAATAAGGAAAATTTAGGCACCCTAATTATTGTTTTTGGATTTTTAATTTATTTATTATAATTTTTATGGGTTTTTAGGGGTTTTTCAATTTTTAAGGTTTTTAAGCGATGAAAAGTAGCCAAAATTGGCTAGAAAATCAAGCAACAAGCAAGCAACAGTAACCAATTTTTTTTTTGAATTTTTGGGGGAGTTTTTATATTTTTTTGATATTTTTAAAGTCAAACAGTGGCAAAAATATGTGTTTTTGAATTTTTAAAAATAATAAATGAAATCAAAAATGTCCCCAAAAATCATAGAAATTCCTACACCATGGCAGGAGCCATGTGTCAAAATCTCATTGGATTTGGAGGTCGTTTGATATTTTATTCAAAAATAAAGGTGGGGCACTGTGCACAGGGACCTAAGTGCAAATACCCAAAGATCTGGGGGCCTTGGTGCAAAATACCCAGCAAGTCACGCGCTTCGCGCGTGGCTGGGGCACACAGGGACCAAATTGCAATAAAAACCAAGTCCTAGGGCTGTTTGATAACTCGTATCAAAAGCCCAGGGGTATGGTTGCAAAATTCCCAATAAATAACGCACATGCGCATAAACAATGCTCACAGGGGTATATATGCAATTATTCAAAAATATTCATGCATTCATTAACACTCCAGATCTACAGGACAAGATGTGTAAAAAGCCCAAAACACACGTGACGACGCACGTGTTCACACACACACAGGGGCATACATGCAATTAAAATAAAGCACAAGGTTCCAAATGCAAATAACCCTTCGTGAAAAAGTTTCTAAAAATGTTTACAGGACTAAACAGGAAATGAAAAACTAAGAGGGGGGCCTATGATATTTACCCCTTTATTTGGCGACGGTTGGATAGGCGCCACGTGGAAGATCGGATGGTGGCGATGAGCGGCGCCTTTGACCTTGAGAAGCTTCGCCTGATCGAACGATGGAGGGTCCGCCACGTGGGGATCGAACGGTCCGCGTGCGTGGTGGCCGAACCCTCGGTGAATCAACGGCTGAGATCACGCTGCGGCTGATCTGACGATACCTGCTGCTCCCAGAACGAACGGTTGAGATCTGATCTGGAGCGCCACGGCTAATCTGACGACGATGGAGGGTCCTCGAAGAACTGCTGGCCGGCGAACTTCGCCGGCCTCGTGAAGGTGTCTCCGCTCTCCTCTGCTGCGCCTGAAGGTCGGAGAAGATCCGGCGTGAAGTTGCGCAGCTGCTACGGGTCTCCAATACCCCGGCCGAGCCCTGGAAAGCTCCGGCGAGGTCGACGGAGAAGAAGCTCCTGGCTTGAAGTTGAGAAGCCTCAGACGCCTCCCTTTGGACCTGCAAAATGGACAAGAAGCTTCGCGGGTCGAGGGCAAAGTGCCTCGACCCGCTTAGGCGGCGTGAAGGTGGTCTGTGAGTCGGAATGGCGAGCTCCGGCGAAGGTGGTCGGCGGAGGAGCTCGATTCCCAGATCCTGTGCGATCTGGGTTGTGTGGAGGGGTGAAGAAGGTGCGGAGAGGTCCGGCGGAGATGATGACGGTGTCGGAATGGAAGATGGGTGATCAGATTTGGCTGGCGATGGCGGCGGAGCTACGCTAACAGTAACTAAGAAATCGAAATCTACGCTATCCTACGGCCTAAGGATTCTACCTGGGTGGTCGGAGAGACTGGGGAAGAGCAGGGGGTGCTCTTGGTCGTAGCCTCGAGGGTCGTCTCGGCCCGAGGCTCGATGCTCGACGCTGGTGGCGGAGCAGCGGCGGCGAAGATCGCCGGATCAGTGGAATCGCCTCCTCGCCTCACTGCAACAAGGGCAAACGCTCGCTGTCACTCTCGCGGTGCCTATGGAGGTCACTGGGAAGAAGGGGATGGTCCAAAGATGGGGCGCGGAGGCGGCGGAGGGAAGAATATATATGGTGACAGCGTCGACTAGGGTTGAGGGTGGACGGCTAAGGAAGGCGTGGATTTGATGGCGGAGGATCGGGCGAGGGAGAGGGATGAACGGCGAAGAATCCGGGCGCGAGATATGCGTGGGGGACAGCCTGGAGTCGCGTGGGAAAATCGGCGAAGGAGGCGCGGCACGCATCGTCCAGAATAGGAAGGAGTCCGCGGGGGAGTTGACCGGGGTCAACAGTCCCCCGTGGACCAATCAGGAGCGGCCACGTGTGCCCGAATTTTGTTTATTTAATTTAGGGTAGAAATAGGCCGAATTAAAGAAAACTCAAAACATGAAATATTTTTCTTTTATTTTTTTCTATTTTTTGGTGATTTTTAATTAATTTTTGGAAATAAAAATAGGGTAGCTATATATATAGGTATATGTACACTATATGGGTTTTTATTTTTGATTTTTTTATTTGTTATTTTTATGTGTTTTTATGCTCATTTTGTATTTTATTTATTAACAACATGAAATATGGAATAAAAGAATATTTTTATTTTATTTTTATCACTTATATACAAGGGTGAAATAAATGGTTCAATACATTTATATACATGGTATTTATACAATGTATTTTGGTATTTTTAATTTTGTGATTTTTATTTGATTTTTATTTTGTTTCTTTTTTATTTATTTTATTTACAAAATATAACATAGAATATTTACAAAAAGTTTAGAAAATAATTGAATTTATTTATAGGGTTAAATAAATACAAAGGTGTGGTTCATGTACATGGTGAAGGAAGGGTATTTTTGAATTTTTGATTTTTATCTTTTTATTTTGTTTTTAATAGTTTTTAAATATACACAATATAGACAAGGATATTTACAACATATTTTTGGGTGAGGAAAATATATAGTTTATTTATTTACAGAAGTATATACACATGAGCTCCTATCTCCCTCTACTTTGGCTTTTATGCGGTCAGGCCCATGCTGAGCCCTCCCTTGGGTTAGGTTGCTCAATATTTATTCTAAATATTTCCCTCTTTTTCTTTTTGCTCTTTATTCTTTTATTTTGTGCACAAAAACATGCTAATTATAGGTTTTTACACAATGCATGCTTTTGGTAATTATTTGTATTTACACATATCTACATGTATTTGCAAAGGGTTTTTGTAGCTAAAATAGAAGAATAAAGAGTGATGAATGGGTATTCATCACATCGTCAGCATGGATATTCTTCTGAATCTACGGAGGACCTTGCATCTCCGGTTGTGGCGGATACCACTCCAGCTTCTATTCCACAACCTATAGTAGATAGTTTAGATTTTGAGTCCATGTTGCATCAAAAAGATTCTTGTATAAAGAACTCTGTTTCCGTTAATGCAAAGAATGATCTTTCAGTTCATGATTCAGATTCTTCATCCTCTGTTTCCCTAGCTTCAATCCCTTTCCCCCGTGCTCTTACGGCAGGAAAGCGCATCAAAAAGATTCAGAAAGATGACCCCGATATGGCACGGTTTTGTAAAGAAAACATCACAGTTAATGTGCCATTTGATGAATATGTGGCTAACCATCCTGCCTTCCAAAAATACCTTAAGGTGAGATGCACACCTAGAAGGGTTAGCAGGAAGAAAGATAACCGAAATATAAAGACACATGTCTTATCGGTAGCCACAACCTATTATCTCAAGAATCAGACTTTGCCAAAGAAAAAGAGAGACATGGGTGCTCACTATGTGGAGAGTCGTATTGACGACATTGCGTTTGCACGCACACTCTTAGATAACGGTTCTTCGATCAACTTACTCCCCTTAGCATTATATCAGAAATTGGAGTTGGGACCACTTCGCAAATCTAGAGCTTTACTCCAATTCGCAGATCGTTCAGTGAAGAGACCTAAGGGAGAAGTGAAGAACGTCGTTATCTCGATTGAGGGGCAGAACTATCAGGTGGACTTCAGAGTCTTGGACATGGAGACCCCCAATCATTGGAGAGAATCTCAGATCATTCTCGGGCGACCCTTCCTTAGGACCGCATGCGCAGCTTTCGATTATGGTATGGGAATGATGAAGTTCCGTTCTCCAGGCGGAGAAGTGAACCTTGAGATGAAGCAAACCAAGTGTCAGCGACCCGATTCAGAGAGTAGCACAGAGTACTCATCTTCAGAGGCAGACTGCAGTTTGATTAGCACAGTTGGGATTTGGGGACAGATTCCTTCAGGACAGAGCGAGACCCTTTCATCTGGAGAGGATATAGTGCATGATGTAGTTTGCCAGGTGTTGTCTGATCTTGCTAGAGATGCATCAACCTATTCTCATGATGACTTAGAGATCCATCCGGATCTGTCAGTTCCATCCTCTTCGGAACAATCATGGGACATAGATGACGAGTCGGACGTGGCTTTTGCCGATTGTTTGGATACTTTTGACGAACCGACTCCCGATACTTCTGATTTGGTGGCGAGTACTACTCAGCTTAGCACACCTTCATGCAGCACGGAACCAGATTCAGATTCAGATTCAGTTCAGCCAGATCTACTTGATGATACCACATTGCCAGAACTGAAATCACTACCTCCTACACTTAAGTATGACTTTCTTGCGGGACCCAAAGAGAGATATCCTGTCATCATTAGCTCAGACTTGACTTTAGAACAGGAGTCTAGGTTGTTAGAGGTTTTAGAGAGGAACCGCAAAGCAATAGGCTGGACAGTGTCGGTTCTCGTGGGCATCAACCCCGCTCTCTGCTCGCACCACATTTTTATTGAGGATAACATGAGACCTTCCCGTGAGTTTCAGAGGAGACTTAACCCCAATCTACAGGAAGTAGTAAAGAAAGAAATTGAGAAATGGTGCAAGGCAGGGTTCATATACCCTATTTCTGACTCCAAGTGGGTGGCCCCACTTCATGTTGTCCCGAAGAAGTCGGGAATTCAGATGGTCACCAACGAGGAGGGGGTAGAGATCGCGACACGAGTACCCACGTCGTGGCGCGTCTGTGTTGACTACAGGCGTCTGAATGCTGCGACCAAGAAAGATCACTTTCCCTTACCTTTTATTGATCAGATCTTGGAGAGACTTGCAGGGAAAGAGTTCTTCTGTTTTCTTGACGGGTACTCAGGCTACAACCAGGTGGCCATAGCCCCTGAGGACCAGGAAAAGACCACATTCACATGTCCATTCGGCACTTATGCTTTCAGGCGTATGCCATTCGGATTCTGCAATGCCCCGGGCACATTTCAGCGGTGCATGATAGCCATATTTGCCGAGATGGTGGGAGATTTCCTGGAAGTGTTCATGGATGACTTCTCGGTCCATGGTGATTCTTTTGATATATGTTTAGCGCACTTGGATCGAGTCCTCACGAGGTGTAGAGAGGTGAATCTGGTACTCTCCTGGGAGAAGAGTCACTTTATGGTGACGGAGGGTATCGTGTTGGGGCATGTCATCTCCAAAAGGGGAATGAAGGTTGACCCTGCCAAGGTGGAGGTGATAAAGAAACTCGATCCACCTACCAACGTAAAGTCAGTGCGGTCATTTTTAGGGCATGTTGGATTCTATAGGAGATTCATTCAGGATTTTCAAAGATCGCCCGCCCACTGACTGAGCTCTTAGGGAAAGACACAGAGTTCGTTGTAGATCACAGGTGTCTGGAGGCCTTTGAGCTCTTGAAGAGGAAGATTTGTGCCTCGCCTATCCTACAAGCTCCTGACTGGTCTCTCCCCTTTGAGATCATGACTGACGCTTCAGATTTCGCTATAGGAGCTGTGTTAGGACAACAGCGAGAGGGGATTCCGTTTGCGATTCACTATGTGAGCAAAGTTTTAGATCCTACACAGAAAAATTATACAGTGACTGAAAAGGAAATGCTCGCGGTAGTATGGGCCCTCGAGAAGTTCAGATCATATATTTTAGGCTCTAAGGTGACAATTTATACTGATCACACAGCCATTCGATACTTAATGGAAAAGAAGGACGCGAAGGCGCGTCTTCTTAGGTGGATTTTAATCCTCCAGGAATTTGATTTGGAGATAAAAGATAAACCTGGAGTGAAGAATGTTGTGGCTGATCACCTTTCTCGGATTGAACTTAAGGATTCTCCTGATCATGAGCGGATTAGAGAGACCTTCCCAGATGAGTCAATTTGTGTTATTGACTCCCTCCCGTGGTATGCCAACATGGTGAACTATCTTGTCTCCAAGCAGGTTCCCCATGGTTGGACTAGGAGCAGCATTGATCGACTGAAGTCGGATTCGAGGAGATACCACTGGGACGATCCTTTCCTTTTCTTCGAAGGACCGGATTGTATTTGGAGAAGGTGTATTCCTCAGGAGGAATACCATAGTGTCCTCACATATTGTCATTCACTTGAGGCTGGAGGACACCATTCGGGAAAGAGAACCGCTCACAAAGTACTTCAATGTGGATTGTATTGGCCGACCTTGTTTAGAGATGCCATTGATTTTGTGCGGTCGTGCCCGATTTGTCAAAGGATGGGAGGGACAGTTGGACAGAGAGATGAGATGCCCATGCAACCGATGATTATTTGTGATGTTTTTGATGCATGGGGCATAGATTTTATGGGTCCCTTTCCCAACAGCCAAGGACATGAGTACATTTTGTTGGCGGTTGATTATTTATCCAGGTGGGTGGAGGCTATCCCAACCCGAACCGCAGACAGCAAGACTGTCTGTAAGTTTGTGAGAGACCATATTATTGCTAGGTTCGGGGTGCCAAAAGTTTTGATATCTGATGGGGGTAGCCACTTTGTGAATCGAGATATGAGATCTTTAGCTAAGGACTATGGATTTGAGCATAGAGTTACTAGTCCTTACCACCCACAGTCCAACGGCATGGCAGAGGTTTCGAACAGAGAGGTGAAGAGTATTTTGCAGAAATTGGTTCGTCCCGATAGGAAGAACTGGTCTCAACTCTTGGACCAAGTTCTGTGGGCCTATAGGACAGCCTACAAGACACCATTGGGTACTTCACCATTTAGAATGATCTATGGTAAGCCATGCCATTTGCCCGCAGAATTGATTCATAAATCCGAATGGGCAATTTAGAAGATTAATTGGAGTTGTCACCTAGGGAAGCTTTGCCGAGACTTGAACTTGAACGAGCTCGTGGAAATCCGAAACAGGGCATATGACAACAGTTTGATTTATAAGGACAAAGTAAAGAGATGGCATGATCAGCACATTAGGAGCAAAGACTTTGTCCCTGGACAAAAGGTATGGTTGTTCAATGCCAGGTTGAAGATGTTCCATGGGAAGCTCAAATCTAAATGGACGGGTCCCTTTGTGGTTAAGAAAGTGCACGAGAATGGAAGTGTAGAGATAGCTGATCTCACAGATGGTGCACAATCTCATGTGGTGAATGGACAACTGTTGAAGCATTTTGTTGATTCCAAAGAGCAGTTAGCCCAAGTCGAGGTCATCAACTTCATACAGAGTGAGCACATAGCAGATACATCTTATTACTCTTCATGAAGATGCAACATCAAGATTCAACATCTTAGAAGATTCCATCACTCTTGTACATATTCTCCCTTCTTTGTATATTCTCGAGATCACGTCGGTTCTCACACTTACTCTTGTCCTATACTTAGGCTGACCAAAGCCTAAGTATAGGGGGGACCGATGCCCGCCGTGTATATTTACTCATCATTTCTCCTCTTGACCTCGTCCGCCCCATTTTTGCTCTTCTTCTATACTTAGGCTGACCAGAGCCTAAGTATAGGGGGGCGGATCGACTTCTATACTTTTTTTATTTTAGCTTTCCTACGCTTAGTACGAGCTATATCTTTTTGTCACCTAGTGCCATGAGGACATAGCACAAGCTAAGTATAGGGGGGCGTGTATATATTACATATATACTTTACCCATAGCTCGTACTTTCATGTATTTTCGTATATATTATACAATAATTATGGGGTGTGTTCAAAAAAAAAACAAAACAAAACAAAAGTAAAAAAAAGGAGAGACTAAAAAAAACTCTTTTTCTTTATTTGCTTAAAAAAACTTTTCAAAAAAAAGTCTTTTCTTATTTACCTATCTTTTTCAAAAAAAAACTTCTTTGCCTTTGTTTGTCAAAAAAACAAAAACAAAAAAAAACAAAAAAAACCCTTTTTGAAAAAAAAACTTTTTCTTAAAAAAAACAAAAAAAAACAAAAAAAAACTTTTTCCAAAACTTCATAAAAAAAACTAAAAAAAAAACTAACTAATAAGTTGGTTTAATCCCTGACACAATTCACTTTCACACAAGACTAGTGATGTTCAAGAACACTTGGTTTATGAGGTCTTGAGATTTTGAGTTAACCAGCCTTAGTCATTAGGATCTTGGACTTAATTATTCACATTTCCCTAGTTTGAAAGATGTGTGTGCTATATTGCATGCTTAGTCTCTACCTTAAAGAATATGATCAGCACCTCACATACACGACCGCAGTTACGATGAGATGAGTTGTAATTTCACTTGAGGAACTAGGATGAGGGATTTGAGTTTGGACTTGATTTAATGATGCTCGAGGATGCGATAAAATCAATGAAGGCTTCATGAAACCTGAGTGTCAGCACATTTAGCCAGTATGAGAACATGGTTCTTGTACTATCTCTTGATATTTACCTATGTTCCAGGGTGTGATAAAATAAAAAAATGTTGATCAGTGTGCGCCAACTCTTGGTAAAAGCAGTGGAGCTAGCCACAAATACTACAAAGCAATGAAATGTCAAAGAAAAGCTCTCATTCCACAAAGTCAATTATCAAAAGAGCTTCCACCAAAGGCGAGCGCTCCCAACCATTTCAAAGTGTCCACTTGGACCACCGCTATTAGGACCAGGAGTCGGGCTTGCACCAAAAAAGGGCTCTGCATCGTAAATGCTACAAGTCTGGGTGTAGAAGGTACGATAGGTACTCAAAAAAGGCACACCCCGGTGTACTCCCAGGAAAACAAGTGCAGACGGCTCCAACTTCTCTTGACGGACGCACTGATCAACACCAAAAAAAATTGCGTTGCGTAATAAGGCATTTGAGAGGATCCTTGTTCCAATGAGAGGGAGAGAAAAAATGACACAATCCCATGCCCTCCATCAACTGGCCTTCCATCTACACTTTCAAGTCTGACAACTAAAGAGACGGTGAATTGGATGCAAGAAATGGTTTATTCCCTAGTGTTGAGGATTGGGTCCATAGGAGAGTCTCTTGGACTGGAACCTTGGGTGACGTTGTGACTCTACTCTTGTAACTGCAGTCAACACTTAAAGTCATATCCCTTATATATACGTATACAAAGAGAGTCTGATGATTAGGGAAATTGGGTACCTTTTGACTAGAGCTTGGTTCAGCTTAGAATTTTAGGATCTCTAAAACCGAGAGTTCTTGAACGGATCAAGTCTTGTTTTCACATGCACAGTCAGGGTTAACCCAACTTATTCATTCTTTATTTGCTCGAGGACTAGCAAAGTTTAAGTATAGGGGGGTGATGAATCCACGATTCATCATCTTAATATCTTGATCTTAGCAAAATCCCCGAGTAAAATCCCAAATAAATGTCCATAAAATACATAAATTAACAAAATGACTCTTGTAAATAAAATACACTAATTATTGTATATAAGATTGTACAAAATGAATTAACATAAAAAGCCGCAAAAATAAAGGAGTTGTATACTTGTAAATAGCCCAAAACTTCATGTATTTTTAATAATTTCATTTCAACTCCTTTTTGCCTAATTCTTTCTCTAACTTGTTTATAAAAATGTATATAAAAATATAATAATACAAAATAAATTTTACCTCTAATAAATGCTCCTAGATCCCAAAGAGAAAAAGCCGTAAAGTCCAACTTCCAAGCTAAATTCCCGCTCCGTATGAACTCCAAATTCACCAAACTCACTTTTAAAGTTCAAGTTAGAAAATTATCTATCCAGCGGAAGTGGTTTCATTAAAATCGGAGCTCATTTGCAAAAGTTGGGTTTTGGGACCTAGATGTACATTGTACATTATGTATATATTCATTCTTTAGTCAATTTTTATTATCTTTCTCAATTACTAAAAATACAAAAAAAATTATGATTGTGTTGTATTTTTATTATTGTATTTTACTGTATTTTTTCGTTGTAAATATCTCTTATTAAAAAGATAAAAAAAATACATATTAGAAAAAGTAAAAAAAATGTACATGGTGTTTTGTCTTCTTTTGTAAATTCTCCACTATTTCTCTTCTCTTTTTATTTTATTGTATTTAAAGTAGACAACTTTATTTACTTATTTATTTATTATTTAATTTCCATTCTCTACAATAACCACCAATTCAACTCCATTATTCCACCATTTTTCCCAACTTCCCATTCAACTCCATTAATAATACAACCTCCCATTCAACTCCACCACTTTAATAACCTCCCATTCCATCATCTTTATATACATGTCATTCTCCTCATTTTTGCCTTTGATCCATCTTTATGTGAGGAGAGCCTAGTTCCCTGAGTTGAATCGGTGACAGTGACGCAACCGCGGTCGAGCGACGACGGCCCTCTCTCCGGTGTGATCCGTTGACTTTTTGGCCAACATCGCAGCCGCAACCGCGCGCTGCTCGAGCTCATCGCGCGCCGGCGATTCGAGCGAAGACCGTGCTCTCACGAGCACATCATAGGCGACCGTCTCCACCGTAGGTAATTTTCTTCTCACTTTGTCATCTTGTTAGTTTTGCATTTTTTTAGCACATCACATTCATCAACCATCCTCCATTTGTTTATATTGATCATTCACCACTATCATCACATTTTTTCCCCTCATCATGTTCATTCCCTGTTTTAAACAAAAGTAAAAAAATATAAAAAAAATTAAAACAAAAAAAAATCCTTTTATTGAAGCACCTTCAGCATAGCATTTTTTATTCTCATTTTATTTCATCTCCATCATCTTCATCATACACCACCGTCATCATTTTTTATTTTTCCTTCTTTCTTTCTCCACAATCATCTTATTCCCTGTTTAAAAAAATAAAAAAATATAAAAAAAGGTAAACAAAAAAAGGGTTTTTATTACAGCAGAAAAAAAAGAAATCAAACAAAAAATTAAAAAAAAATAAAAAAAAGAAGTAACGCAGCAACGGTGGGGGAAGCACCCACCGCCGCCGCCTCCTCCGCCCAACTGCCGCCAGCCGGCGGCCTCCCAGCCGCCTGCTGCACCTCCGCCCCCTCACGGCCACGCGAGCGGCGCCGCCACCCCAGCCGCCCGCGACCTCAGCCCGCTCGCCGCCTTCCTCCGCCCAACGGCGGAAGCTCCGCCGCTCGCCTAACCGCCGGACCCATCGCGCCTCCCGCCAGAGCGCCGCCCTCCTCCGCCTCACCTCCGCCGCTGTGGGCGGCCGCGCACCGCTGCGCGTACGGCCGTGCGCGGGCGACGCCGCCGACCCCGCCATCTCCCCTTTTTGGGTTCAACCCCATTCAGCCTGGAGAAGAAGGTCTTCCCTCTCTTTTATTTTTTTATTATTATGTAAAAATTGCATTTATTTTCACCAAGTTCTTGTTATTGCAAATCTGTCCCTGTATATATTGTTTTGTAAATATCAGTTTCTTTGTTTGCACAAAGACCCCTGTGTTTGACTTTATATTTGGACATCGATTTGGCATCTTTTTATATAAAGAAAAATATCATTGTGTGGAGCAACTTATTCTCTGTCATCTGAGTATTTGTTTATATTTTTGTGACTCATGGGTAATTAATTAAAAATGGTTAACTGAAATTTAGCATATTTTACCCATTCAGTGATCTGAAAATTATATCTCACACATGATTGCTCTAAAAATTCCAAAAAAATTATATGTGATGCCTTGATATGTGATTAATTTTCTATCCAAATTTGAACCAAATTGGAGTTGTCTTGTGCCCGAAATAAATTGTAGAGTGTTTTTAGTATTTGATTTTTAATTAAATCCACGTATATCCTTTTTGCGAAATTTCACCTCTACTGGATTGCTCATGAAAATATATTTTTTAGATAATTCGCACTCTGATTAAATTTATAATGTGGATTTATTAGAAATTATTTACTTGCTGTCACTCTGATTTCACTAAAAAATTCATAAAAAAATCATAATTTGTCAGAAAAATCCAAAAAATTACTGTAGTCCCCTTGCATGATGTTTTAGTTCCAGTAAATTTTTCATAATTTTTACTTACTGTTTGTGTGAGAAATTGCGAAAAAACCCATAAAAAGTGTGCATTTTTATTTATTGCATTTTAACCCCTAAAATCTAAAAAAAATGTGTTTTGTGTTCATCTCTGGATTAGGACTCTAGAAAAAATATGAATTGGCTAATTTGGACTTCTTTTCCATTAAAATTAATTTGGCCTTGTTGTATGTTTTCTTAGTGTTGTAATTCACCCGCATTTTGTTTTTGGCATTCTACTTGCATAAAAATTCTAAAAAATACCGCATTGGATATCTAGACCTAAGTTTTTGAATTAACCCAAAGTTGTTCCTTTGCCTCCCTGTGTTCGACCTCGGACTTGCCCGGGATATAAATTAAGCCGAGACACTCTTCACGGAGATCTTCTCTCGGTTCTGACCGAATCGCTAAGTACACGTGCTACAACGAAGTCGAATTAAACATCGTATTCAGCGACTCGTCAGGGGTGAACCTGGAGATGCTTGAAACTAGGGTTCAAGACATTGAACCCTAGATCTGGACTGAAGATGGAACTCGGCCTTGATCACGGCATCAGAATAATAATCCCCCTTTAAAAAAAACTGACAATCGAATCTCGAGAACAAAAAATAACTTTAAGAACAACTCCACAAGAATCGAACCCGCTCTGATACCATGTTAGAAAATCGGAAGCGGAAGCCAAAACATGGAAAAGATAATAAAATATGAACACAGCGGGATTTTACGTGGAACCCTACTCCGTGAGGAGCGGGATGAAACCACGGGAGAAGCCCTCTAAGGGGCGGATATTCTATTGAAGTTCTCATCTGTTACAGGAGGCCTGGGGCTCCTTATATAGCTTCCACAGGACCTCCAAGTCCCACCACTAGGCGGTATGGGACTAAACTCAGTGGTGGGGTAAATGGACCCTGGAGGGATCCATTTACCCACCTTTTATATAAGTGACGCATGCTCCAAATACTCTAACAAAGATAACGTACTTACATCACAATTACATCATTTTATATGTTTCTGTCCGCACTATTTATCCATTTCTTATGCCTCAACTCAATCACAAAAATGAGGGATAATTCTTACTTATATCTCCCTATTCATTGTCCCTCCTCTCCTCCAAAGTGTACTAACATGTCCCCTATCACTCACACATATTCCACAAGTTGAAAGCTAATTCACCTACCTTACTATTTTAATTATTAAATCTAAGAAAGAAATAAGATATGCAAATACTTCTACCAACCCAAATATAATCCAAAGTAGCCCAAGAGGCGAAAAATATCCCCTCCACTCCGCACCCAAAAAGTCTCCACTCTCCTCTCCCCCCACCCCCAACCACACCGCCGACGATGAGCTACGGCGCGATCCCGACCTCATCCACCCCTCCGCCGCCGGGGGAGGACGACTCCTCCGCCCTCGCCTTCCTCTCCCGCGCGAAGGCTCGCGGCAGCGAGGCCCTCGCGACGCGGCGCCCCTGGAAGGAGATGGCCCACCTCCAGGCCTTCTCCCTCCCCTACGGCTTCCCCGACGCCTACCTCCGCCTCCGCACCAACCTCTCCTACTTCGCCATGAACTACGCCATCGTCGTGCTCGTGGTGGTCTTCCTGAGCCTCCTCTGGCACCCCTTATCCCTCATCGCCTTCCTCGCCATGATGATCGCCTGGCTCTTCCTCTACTTCCTCCGCGACGTCCCCCTCGTCATCTTCGGCCGCACCGTCACCGACAAGGTCGTCCTCATCGTCCTCTCCATCGCCACGCTCGTCGTGCTGCTGCTCACGGGGGCCATCGCCAACATCCTTGGCAGCTTGGCGGTGGGCATCGCCGCGGTAGTGCTGCACGCGGTGTTCCGGCGGACGGATGACCTCTGCCTCGACGACGGGAGGGATCCCGATGGCATCTGGTGATGCGCTCTTCTCCTTCTGCTGCTGCTTGCTCTGTGATTTCATATGTTCAATGCGTGTGGATGTGTGTTTTTGTGTGTGTGGTTTTGGTCGAATTGGAAGATTTGTTTACCACTACTGCTGCTTAATCGTCTATGTACTTGAAATGGAATTGATTGGTTCCTCTCTTGATCCGGTTCATTATTCTCTTTTTTTATTAAAATTTGATTGAATTGGTGCTTTGATGAGAAGATGATGGGGGAAATTGGTACTGATATCAGAGGTGAAAAGATTTGCTGGAAAGGAAATATCTGCGTTGTGATGTTGGGAGCCTTTCCTGCAAATTGGAAAGCTGTGGATGGGATTTAGCAAATGTGGGAAAGTAGAATGGGGCCTCCGGGCACGTTTCTTTGCGCTGTTGGATATCTGATGCGGTGGCTTAACTTTGGCAGCCGAAAGGGACTTCCTCTGGATATTAGCAATTCCAAGATAAATGATCAAATCATTATTACATCTTTATCTACAGATTTTGTTCGTTTTTTTTACCACAATATGTGTACAATATTTTCGCCGTGGTTTTCGGGATGAGATATTAACGAGTATTCCAGAAATATTATAGATGATATTTACTTATTTTAAGAGAAAATCCCTGCTATTTCACCATTGTCTCTCATCCCAGGGATTTTCTTCTAAAATCCAGCCACCAATTATTCTGTGCAAAATTCGCATTGATCAAGTCTTTTTCCCCTCTAGACTTGGCTGGGATCTTTCTCGTCAAAATCTGATCTCATATTCTTTTATTTTTTACCTTTTATTCTTGTTGAGATTATTCTTATCTTTACCGTTATTTATGTATTTTCATTTTTTAGTGTATTTATTGTGTTATTTACCCAAGGACTTTTCTCTTATATAAGAGAACCAGGGGGTTCTATGAATACCAGGTTATTGGTTTTTTTCCCAACATTGTATCGGAGCAACGGTCTTAAACTGGGATTTTGTGCCCTACCCTAACCCTACTCTGCATGCCCCTCATCCCCTTCCCCACGCGTCCCGCCTGCGAACCCTCCCGCCCCCCCGCACCCCTCCCTGCGCAGCACGCCCCACCTGCGCACAACACCCCCCCACCCCCCACCCCTGCCCCTGTGCGCCCCACCGCCCTCCGATGCCCCACCGCCTCTGCCCATGTGTGCCCCACCGCCCCTGCCCTTGTGCACCCCTATTGCCCCCGTCCCCCTCCCGCCATCCTGTGCGCATCGCATCACACAAGGCAACACTTGTGCACCTCCTGTGTGCATCAGCGCGCCTCCTGTGTGCATCGGTGTGCCTCCAGTGCGCATCAACACGCATCCTGTGTGCATATCTGCGTGCACCGACACATATCAGCGTGCATCTTGCGTGCATCTGTGTGCACCACTGTTCTTTGTGCCCGTACGGCCTAGCCTACAAAAGATGAGGATGGTTGTATGAGTCTATCAATACAACCAATCCTCTATATGTGATTGTGAAAACATCTATAACAGTCCAATCCCCAGTTTTGTTCCGGATTTCGGCATTCTAGCTACCATGTTAGAGAACAATGGTGATATATTTTCGCCCGGTACCTTCAAGGGCCCGACTCTCATCGTGAAGATGGATGTGACCAACTACGAGTTGTGGTCCATGCAGTTACACACCCTGATGCAGTGCCATAACAAGGAGCACATTGTAACGAATCCAGAACTGGAGGGAAAGACTAGGGCTAATGCTTCTTGGAAGCAAGATGATGCCTATGCTCGCATTTGTCTTTCCAGGATGCTCACCACGAAGATTGCCAATGATATTGTCAATCAACCCACATCAACGACCATGTGGGATATCTTAACAACCACGTATGAACATGCGAAAAATGAGAGAAAAATTTTACAGTCGTGGTTTGATATTTTTTCGACCAAGTAGAATGGTCGACATCTTCATGTTCACTTCTCGCATCTTAGAGGCATGTTTGGGTGTCTGCATAGCTTCATGCCTATTAGTACGAGCACTGAGCAACAACAGTCGTATCACAATGCAATTATGACGGGAGTATTTTTGTCATCTCTAGACTCTGAGTACGATGCAGCACATACTCAACTTCTTACAGGAGGGACGATACTTCTAATGGAGGAGGTTTACAAGAGACTGAGCAGAATTACAACATCATCTAATACTGTAGCTCGGACTCCTACTATGGCAGTCTCTCGTGGCAGAGGGAATACTTCGCAGTTCCATGGCCAAGGACCACATGGTCGAGGAGCAGGTCGCCAACGAGGTCCATGTTCACATTGCCACCGTCCAAGTCATTCCGAGGAGACATGCTATCAAAAGCATGTGTATATAGCCTCCTCCCGAGTTGCTGAGCAGAACGAGCCTTCGGCTACACCTGCACCGACTCATGATGCATGCTTTGATGATATTGTTTCCAGGCTACGAGAGATGATGACTACTCCAACTACTTTGCCTACAGGTTCTTCAGATGTTGCACATATCGCTAGAGCCTCTTCAATCTCATCAGGTGTTGCTTATTCCCTTACTAGTAGTAGCAGTTCAGATTTGTCTGGCTAGATCATGGACTCTGGCGCATCTCATCATATGTGCGGTGATCGAGCGCAGTTTACTTCTTATAGATCTATCCCTCTGGGTAGATCAGTGGTTATTGCCAATGGGGTTCATCTACCCATTGTTTTACAGGGGGAGATTGTCCTAGCTCCCTTGATGCATCTGCAAAATGTCTTACATGCTCCAGCATTTCAGGTGAATCTTTTGTCTATCAACCATATTACAAAAGATTTACATTGTCGTGCCATATTTGATCCTTCTTCTCTTGTATTTCAGGACATACTCACAGGCAGAGTGATTGGATGTGGCTGTGAGCAGAGGGGACTTTAGAGACTTGTCTAGCCTCCTTGCGTAGGGGCTCTACTATCTCTTCTGAACATGTCTCCCCATTTCTGTGGCACCTTCGATTCAGACACCTTCCTCTGCAGAAGTTGTGTCATGTCCTCCCACAGATCTCTACTCGTACTAGTCTGGAGTGTGAGGCATGTCAACTTGAGAAGCACTATCGTTCCTCCTTTCCAAGTCGTCATAGTCGTCACAGTGGTCAATTGTTTGAGTTGATTCACTTCGATATCTGGGGTCCTAGTCACATTCCTGATTTTCAAGGACGTCGGTTTTATATAGTCATTGTAGATGACTGTTCTAGATTATCTTAGGTATTTCTGATGAAGAATAAGTTGGAAGTTGGTCCTATTATCAAATCTTTCCCGACTGAGATTAAAATATATTTTCTGCTAATGTGAAATTTATTCGCACTGACAATGCCTTGGAGTTTTCTACTTTACAGTTATCAGAATTCCTCAGATCTATTGGTGTTGTTCATCAAACTTTGTGTACTTACACTTCACAACATAATGGTATTGCTGAACGAAAACACAAGCATCTTTTGGATGTCGCAAGGACTCTTTTGATTCAGAGTCGTGCTCCTTATTCTTTCTGGGGTGACGCGGTTCTTACTGCATGTTACTTGGTGAACTGCATGCCATCCTCTATGCTTGGAGAAAAAGTTCCTTTATTGATTGTGTTTCCCGAGAAGGACTTATTCCCTCTTACCCCCAGAGTCTTTGGATCCGTGGTGTTTGTCCACAATTTTACTCCTCATCATGACAAGCTATCTCCTAGAGCTGCCAAATGTGTGTTCCTTGGCTATTCTCATACCCAAAAAGGGTATTGGTGTTTTGATCCTGTTGAAGGAAAATATTATGTGAGTGCAGATGTCACATTTTTTGAGTCTATTATGTATTTTTCTCCTATAGGTGACATGTTGTCTAATGCTGATTCCAGTGAGGATGTCTTCGTTCCTCCACCACCGATATCTCCACCAACAAGTCCTCATGTGTCTGAGTCACCTCCACTTCCTCCACCACCTCCTCCTCTACCACCTCCTCCTCCACCTGCATCTACCATGACTCTGTTCCTACCTCGATTTTATTTTCACAGGTCCTCTACTCTCCCCTCTGCTCCTTTGCCTTCCCGGTCATCCAACACACCCAAGGTATGATGGCATTGGTGATATGCTTAATCCACATGATACTACACAAGAGAATCTGATAATAGAAAACATAGAGGCTGATGACCTTGATGTAACTATTGCCTTGAGGAAGCCCTGCCGCAACTGTGCTAAGTATCCTCTAGCTGCACATACTTCCTTGAACCATCTTTCATAGGAATACATGAAGTATGTTATGAGCCTCTCAGCTATTACTATACCACGAACATATCAGGAGGTCATACAGGATAAATAGTTGACAACTTGCCATGGAAGAGGAGATGGTCGCTTTGCAGTCTCATGGTACTTGGAGTATTATTTATGCCCCTCCAGGTGCATCTGTTGTGGGGTGCAAATGGATATTACGGTGAAACAGCGAGCGGATGGCATTGCGGATCTCTACAAGACAAGGCTTGTAGCACGTGGTTTCACCCAGACTTATGGCATGGATTATCAGGATGCCTTTTCTCCAGTTGCTAGACATTCAACGTTACACATTCTCCTGTTTGTTGGTGTTTTACGTGAATGACCTCTTTATCAGCTTGATGTGAAGAATGCATTTCTATATGGAGATTTAAATGAGGACGTTTATATGCAGCAGCCACCAGGGATTGCTGCTGAGGGAGAGTCTTAGAAGGTTTGTAGGCTTCACAAAGCAATTTACGGCCTGAAGCGGAGTCCTAGAGCTTGGTACCAGAAGCTCTCAGAGTTGATAGAGCATCAGGGGTTTGTTCGGTTCACTGCGGATCACTCACTTTTTGTTTAGAAATCACAAAGAGGTACAGCTGCTATTCTTGCTTTGTTGATGATATTATTGTCACTGGTGATGATAAGCAGGGCATTCAGGTAGCCAAGGAGTTCCTAGGTTAACAGTTTGTAACCAAGGATCTTGGCAATCTTAGATACTTCCTTAGATTATAATCGCCAGGAACCAACATGGTCTTGTGATGACCTAAAGGAAGTTTGTTACTGATCTTCTATTAGAGACAGGTATGATAGGGTGCAAGCCTGATACTACTCCTATGGATCCAAGCATGAGATTACATGATGATACTGAGGAGATAGATAAGAGGAAATACAGGGAACTAATAGGGAAGCTCCTATATGCTATCATCACCAGGACAGATATATGCTTTGCGTTAGCAAGGTGAGTCAGTTCATGAAGCAGCCCAGGAAGGTGCATATGGATGCTTTGTATATGATTTTGAGATATCTGAAGTCTTCACCAGGTATTGGACTCTTATTTGGTAGAAGCACATCTATTGACATCACAGCGTGTGCAAATGCAGATTACGTAGGATGCCTCAGGGACCGAAAGTCCACTTCTGGATTTGCTATATTTGTTGGCAAATCACTCGTGTCATGGAAAAAGTAAAAAGCAAATTATAGTTGCCAGATCTAGTGTAGAGTCCGAATACAGGGCCATGGCTCAGGGATGCACAGAGATGATGTGGGTCAGGTAAGTTCTGACTGATCTTGCTGTTGATGTACCCCTTCCTATGTAGCTTCTATGTGATACTCAGGAAGCACTATTTATTGCAAATAATCCTGCATTCCATGAGAATACAAAGCATATAGAAGTGGACTGTCACTATACAAGAGATATGATTCAGAAATGTCTCATATCTACCTCTCATGTTTCTACTGAAGATCAGATTGCATATATATTCACAAAAGCACTTACTGGAGGCTGTTTCTAAAGATTTTGTTCCAAGCTGAGCATGATAGACATATATGCTCCAGCTTAAGGATGAGTGTTGATATTATTCTTATCTTTAGTGTTATTTACGTATTTTTATTTTTTTCATGTACTTATTGTGTTATTTACCTAAGGGATTTTCTCCTATATAAGAGAGCCCAGGAGTCCTATGAATATCATGTTATTGGTTTTTTTCTCAACAATTTTTTCACCATTAGAGGGATCGTAATCGGCTTTCTAGGTGAGATTGATTATCTGGGACTTCCTTGTCTTCTGATTGGTAAAGTTCAATTAAGTATCTAATATATATAGAAATGACACCAGTTTTGAGACTATAGTGGCAGTAACAACAAATATTTTTTTAAATAGAATAGTTATTTATGGGTAGAGAAAAAAATTAAAAACATTGAATTGAATTAATAAAAAATAGAGAGAGTGATCTAATAAGGAAAAGAGAGGGTGTGTGTACATTCATGGGGAGGGAATCAGTTCACCCATGCGATTGAGATCGAGCTTTCTGTTTTTGGGTGGAGTAAGAGAGAGAGAGATTGCTCTCTACAAGAGAGAGAGCAAGAAGAAGAATCCATCCAGCAATCCCTTCCTTTTCCGTCATTGAGTTAATCAGTTATCGAGAAGGAGTCGTCATCTATAGATTGTCCGTGATTGGAGGAGAAGAATAATGATGTCGAACCAACCCTTGGAGTAGTTATTCCTCGCAGATACGATATGTGTTCTATCGTTCAAGAAGGTCGAATTTCTATCTTGGATCAACATGTAGGGTTCGCCTTATTTGTGTCGATTTTTAAATCGCCTATTATTGATGAGTAATTCTTGCTCGTAGAAAGTTTTGGCCTCATTGATTTTCTCCACATTGCTGATCATGGTGTTGATATTGCATATCGTTACTTCATAATCCCTGAGTTATTTTTTTTCACATTCGGTCACTTTCTAATCAACCTCATTATATCATGTTTATCTTTTCTTGTTTTCATTCTCTAAGATAGATCAAAATGCGAATAAAAAGAGAAAGAAGAGATACAGAAGCTATCAAAAAGGATCAAGTAATAGGTCCCTTGAATTTTATTACACCTAGATACCTGTTAGTATAGAATCATGACACCTTCTTAGGCCCATAAGGCTACAGATTCTTTTATTCATAGTTACTACATGGGAATAGTGGATATATGGGGATTGGATTGATGTTAAATACTCATATATACCATATTAATCTAACATCATTTCCACTTATGGAATGATGAGTGTATACGTGCTCTACGGTGAGATAGAAAAGATAAGCTTGCTGTTATCCAGATGGTAATAAAATATATTGGAAACTTATCCAACGAGGTTTCATACCATCTCCTGGTTACGTGATGTAACGCCCATGAATGCTATAGGTATATTTTGATTAGCAGTGAATCCGGTGGTTTAATAATAGATTGGATTCATCCTGAAGTGCATTGCATAGTATTTATACTGTGTACCTTATGATTCTAACATATTAGAACCATGCAAGTACAAAGGGAAATGGGATATTGATCTTCGAGGTGAACACTTAACACCAGATATAAACCAGTGCAATAGTCACACAATAAATTAAAATAAGTAACTCTAATAAAAGAGCTGAGAATCAATTGGTAGAACAAAGAATCAACTGGCACTCGAACGACATTGTGAAGCTAAGCGCTACATGTAAAGCGAGAGCCACCTATAGAGTCCACATGTCGGATCCATTTTGAACATTCAAGGCCTAAAGGGCAACACCTTTCGGGAGTGTATGGTTCAGTAGAACCTAGTGGAAAGTTCATATATTGACTTAGCTGATGTCATCACGAATTGGATACAAGTGAACGATTGAATTTGCATGAGAAGGTTGCTAGTGTCGGCGATGAGTAATTAAACCAACTTAATGATAAGAGTGAGTTCAACTGTATGCGGCTAACTTTAAAGCACCATTATTGAGAATGTACAGAACTCTTATAAGTTTATGGATATAACCATATCGTCATACTTCTTATTAATTTTATCAAGCCATTCTCGAATTTATGTATCTTTCTTAAAGCATGCTGAGTTGTTTGGCTTACGAGCATTTTGTCGCTCATGTCGTTTGGCATGTTGTAGATTCCTTAGAGGAGTAGCGTATTGAAAAAGTTGAGTGGCTGATGGAAGATTTGACATTTTCTATTGATAGTGCTCGTTTCCATTTCTCTATCTTATTGTTAGATGTACTCAAGGAATATTTTATGAGTTGTTCTTTTCTGGCTATGTGTCTTTTGCTAATGAGGTCTTTTGAGGGATGCAAGTTTCATCTTTGATTATGTCAAACTACTCAGTGAATGATTTGTTATTTGGGGTATCTCAAGTGATTCCTTTTGCTTGCCTTTTTCAGTCGTCTTCTGAATTGTAGATTTGATATGCATGAGTAACCTCAGATCCATCGTGACATATCATTTTATTATTCTTCCGCTGATCATGCAGATCCAGATCATTGCAAGTGGTGTCAGAGTCCAAGTTCTCTTGGGTACAATTAAGATTTCCTATTATAGCCGATGTACTTGTACATTGATGACTGAATATCGATTTTGTCTCATGAATTAAGATGGAAACTGGACGTGAGCTTGTTCCTGGTAAATGTGAGCTTGAGGATCACTAACAGTTGCTGCTGCAATTTATGATCGAGATAGGATAATTGCTTTGTGAAGAGAGAGAACGGGCACAGATGGAAAGAGAAGCAATATGCTAAGAAAGAAAGAAAGTTCGTAAGCTTTACGAAGGTCAAGATCCTTACATTGAGGAAGTTTTTGCAACATGACCCACCCACTTACAGCGGAGAACCTGAGCCAAAGAAAGTAGAACATTGGCTCAAGGAGATCGAGTTGGCATTTAGCACTTTGGATTATCAAGAGGAGAAGAATGTATCATTTGCTATGTTCAGGCTGCGAGATCAAGTAAAGGACTGGTGGGAGACCTACAAAGATGTGCATTTCAAGGAAGACCAATATGTGACCTGGAAGGGTTTTGTGAAGCACTTATCAGATCAGTTCATTCCTATATGTGCAAGGATCAAGAAGAGACAAGAATTCATAAACGTGCAGCAGAGTTGAGGTATACATTGCTTAGTTTTATCACCTTGAGAAGTATGGAAAAGGTATTCGCTAGACTGAATTAGAGAGAGCAAAGAAATATGTGATGGGATTGAAGATTGACTTGTGAGCTAAAGTTTTAGGGAGCATGCCTAAGACACTTGCTGATGCAGTGGATGCAGCGATAGCTATCGACGGAGAAAATCTGTAGACCCAAAACCAGCTGAAAAGACATGGCAAGTGGAGTGGAAGCCTTGGTATTCATCGTGATACTTTTAAAATCCTTGACAAGAAGATAAAGACTGGGTACCATGGCAAGGAAGAGGCTATGGTCAAGCCTATTGAGAGACTGAGTGTTCCTGTTTGTCCTCATTGCACGAGAAGCCATTGGGGTGAATGTTGCAAGATAACGAGAGCTTGCTTGAAACATGGGAAGAAGGGTCACTTCATCCATGATTGCCCAAAGATGAAGCAGACAAATGATAGGCTGAGGAATGCAAATTCAAAAAAGAAGATCATGGGACGAGTATACTATATCACATCTGATCAGTCAGAGAATCCCAGTCTACACTTCTCATCTCAGGGTTCATGTCTAGAGCTTGATCCAGGAGCTTCTCATTCATTTATATCTAGTAAATTTGCAAAATTTCTTAAGTTACAAGCCACATAGATGTTATTTGTGTTGTCTATTTCTTCACCTACGGGTGAAATCAACAATGTTGAGTCTTTCTTGCACAAGGAAGCTATAGATATCGAGGATAAATTGCAAATCTAGTCCTCTTAGAAATGACATATTATGATGCCATTTTAGAAATGGATTGACTCTACGAGAACTATGCACAAGTTATTTGTAGAGAAAAGAAAGTCCTACTATGTTGGCCCGGAAAATTTGAAATCCAAATCAACGGTTTTAAGAGACCCATCAAGCATATGTTTGTTTCCCTATTGAAGGCACACCGAATGTTGTCAAAGGGGTGCAAGGCTTTTTTTTCTAGTGCGGTGAAGTCAAAAACTCGACATAATTCCATCAAGGATATGCCTATAGTCCGAGAATATGTTGATGTTTTCCCTGAAGACCTTCTTATATTACCTTCTCATAGAGAGATTGACTTCACTAGAGAAGTCATAACATGGTCATCTCCCATCTCCAAACCACCTTATCATGTGGCTCTGGCAGAGTTAGCAGACCTTAAGAAGCAGCTTGAGGAACTTCTTGAGAAGGGCTTTATTCAGCCTAGTGTCTCCCCCATGGGATGCTTCTGTGCTCTTTGTCAAGAAGAAGGATGAGCCACTTAGACTATGCATTGTTTATCACGCCCTGAATCATATTACAATCGAGAATAAGTTCCCTTACTGTGAATAGATGATCTATTCGATCACCTGAAAAAGGCAGCTATCTTTTCAAAATTTGATCAGATCGGGTTAACATAATCTAAGAGTCAAAACAGAGGATGCTCCAAAGACTGCTTTTAGATCAAGATATGGGCATTACGAGTTCTGAGTAATGCCATTTAGATTAGCCAATGCTCCTGGAGCATTCATAGACCTTATGAAAATGGTGTTCCATGATTTCCTTGATAAGTTCGTCATATTTTTTTGTTGATGACATCCTTATCTATTCTGAAGATAAGCAGCATAATGAACATGGTGTTCATGGTAAATGTGAGCTTAAGGATCCCTAGCAGCAGCTGCTGCAATTTGTGACTGAGACGGGACAATGGCTCCGTGAAGAGAGAGAATGGGCTTAGATGGAAAGAGAAGAAACACGTGAAGAAAGAGAACAAGTCCATTATGAGAATACGATTGTCAAGGTCTTACATTGAGGAAGTTTTTGCAACATGACACACCCACTTACAGTGGAGAATCTCGCCACAGAAAGCAGAACATTGGCTCAAGAAGATCGAGTTGGCATTTTGTGCTTTGGGTTGTCTGGAGGAGAAGAAGGTAACATTTACTATGTTCGGGCTACGAGATCAAGCAAAGGACTGGTGGAGACCTACAACAGTTTGCATTTCAAGGAAGACCAATACATGACCTGGAAGGATTTTGTGAAGCATTTCTCAGATCACTTCATTCCTATGCATACAAGGATCAAGAAGAGGCAAGAATTCATAGACCTGCAGCAGAATGAACTAAGCATTGACATATACACTGCTTAGTTTTTAGGAGGTTTTTGCAACATGACTCACCCACTTACAACGGAGAATCTAAGCTAGAGAAAGCAGAACATTGGCTCAAGGAGATCGAATTGGCATTTAGCACTTTAGATTGTCCATAAGAGAAGAAGGTAACATTTGCTATGTTCAGCCCGTGAGATCAAGCAAAGGACTGGTGGAGACCTGCAATGGTTTGCATTTTAAGGAAGACCAATACGTGACCTGGAAGGATTTTGTGAAGCATTTCTCAGATCACTTCGTTCTTATGTATATAAGGATCAATAAGAGGCGAGAATTCATTGACCTGTAGCAGAATGAACTGAGCATTGAGATATACAATGCTCAGTTTTATCAACTCGAGAAGTATGGAAAAGGAATTTGCAAGACTGAATTAGAGAGAGCAAAGAAATATGTGTTGGGATTGAAAATTGGCTTGCGAGCTAAAGTCTTAGGGAGCATGCCTAAGACACTTGCTGATGCAGTGGATGCAACAGTAGCTACCGATGAAGAACATTCATTGACCCAAAACGAGCTGAAAAGACATGGCAATGGGAGTGGAAGACATGGTGTTCGTCATGATACTTATAAAATCCCTTACAAGAAGATAAAGATCATGTACCATGACAAGGAAGAGGCTAGGGTCAAGCCTACTAAGAGACCGGGTGTTCATGTTTGTCCTCATTGCACGAGAAGCCATCGGGTTGAATGCTACAAGATAATGGGAGCTTTCTTGAAATGTGGGTAGAAGGGTCACTTCATTCGTGATTGGCCAAAGATGAAGCAGACAGATGATAAGCTGAAGAATGCAAATCCAAAAAAGAAGATCATGAGACAAATATACTCTATCAGAGATGATCGATAAGAGGATCCCAGTCAGGATGTACAAGGTACACTTCTCATCTCAGGGTTCATGGCTAGAGTACTTTATGATCCATGAGCTTCTCATTCATTTATATCTAGTAGATTTGCCAAATATCTTAAGTTACTACCCATAGGGATGTTATTTGTGTTGTATATTTCTTCATCTACGGGTGAAATCAACACTGTTGAGTTTTTCTTGCATGAGGTACCTATGGAAATTGAGGATAAACAACTGGATTCAAATCCAGTCCTAGAAATGATAGATTATGATGTCATGTTAGGAATGTATTGGCTCTATGGGAACTATGCACATGTTCTTTTAGAGAAAAGAAAGTCATACTATGTATGCTAGGGGAATCTGAAATCCAAATCTAGGGGTTTAAGAGATCCACCAAATAAATGTTTATTTCCCTATTGAAGGCACATCGAATGTTGTCAAAGAGGTGCAAGGCTTTTCTTTCTAGTGTAGTGAAGATAAAGGCTCAACATGTTTCTATCAAGAATATGCCTATAGTCCGAGAATATATTGATGTTTTTGCTGAAGACCTTCCTGGCTTATCTCCTCATAGAGGGATTGGCTTCACTATTGAAGTCATACCAAGATCATCTCCCATCTCCAAACCACCTTATGGCATGTCTCTGGCAGAGTTGGTAGATCTTAAGAAGCAGCTTGAGGAACTTCTTGAGAAGGGATTTATTCGGCCTAGTGTCTCCCCATGGGGTGCTCCTGTGCTCTTTGCCAAGAAGAAGGATGGGACACTTAGACTATACATTGATTATTGCACTCTGAATTAGATTACAATCAAGAACAAGTATCCCTTACCGTAAATAGATGATATATTCGATCAGTTACAAAAAGGCTGGTAACTTTTCAAAAATGATTTAAGACTGGGTCACCATCACCTAAGAGTCAAAGCAGAGGATGCTTCAAAGATTGCTTTTATATCAAGATATGGGCATTACAAATTCTGAGTAAATGCCATTTGGATTAACAAATGCTTCTGCAGCATTCATGAACCTTATGAATAGGATGCTCTGTGATTTCCTTGATAAGTTTTTCATAGTTTTATTGATGACATCCTTATTTATTCAGAAGATAAGAAGCATCATGAAGTACACTTGAGGACAATTTTAGAGACTCTGAGACATCAACAGTTCTATGTGAAGTTATCCAAATGTGAGTTTTGGCTTGATAATGTGATGTTTCTTGGTCATGTCATATCGAAAGATGGGATATCTATTGACTCATCGAAGGTAGAGGTAGTTCTGAACTGGAACCAACCAAAGACAGGCACAAAAGTTTGTAGCTTTTTGGGTTTGGCTGGTTATTACAAGAATCTCATTCGAAACTTCTCGAAGATAGCTCTACCTCTAACAAAACTGATGAGGAAAGAAACCAAATTCATCTGGAGTCTACAATGTGAAGAGATCTTCTAAAAATTGAAGGGAATGTTGACTACAACTTCGATTTTGACACTTCCTTTGGGCACCGAAGGTTTCACAATGCATAGATGCTTTAGGGTCAGGACTAGGTGTTGTTCTGATGCAACATAATATGGTTGTAGCTTATGCATCTCAACAATTGAAAACTCATGAGTGAAACTATCCTACTCATGATCCAGAGCTGATTGCAGCTGTTTTTGCCTTGAAGTTGTGGAGGCATTATCTATTTGGAGAGAAATTCCATGTGCTTACTGACCATAAAAGCATCAAATATCTTTTCTCTCAGAAGGACATGAACATGAGGCGATGTCGGGGTTAGAATTATTGAAAGATTATGACTTATCCTTGGACTATCATCCCAGAAAAGTTAATGCAGTGACAGATGCGTTCAGAAGGAAATAGGAATCTAAGTTGGCTTGCATGAGATTGCAATGGAAGCTCTTCGAGGATTTTGTTTAGTGGACGCCAAATGTAGATGGGAATCGCAAATTTTTTCTTGCCGGATTGCATATCTACTCGGTATTGATTGAGAAGGTATTGCCAGCACAAAAAGTTGATCCTAGAATTATTACAGATGGTCGAAGCATTGAAAAAATCTTCTAGTGAGTTGTTGATTGTAGTTGATGGAGAATTGAGATATAGGAATCGATTATGGATTCCTAATGATCAAGAGATTAAAAATGAGATCTTAGAGGAGGTACATAGTTCGATGTACTCTATCCATCTAGGGAGTACGTAAATGTACAAGAATTTACAATGAAACTTCTGGGAAAATGATGAAACGAGAAATTACAGAGTTTGTTTCTAAATGTCTCGTTTGTCAACGAGTAAAGCTTAAGCATCAAATGTCATCTGAAAATTGCAGCTATTGGACCTACCTGATTGGAAATGGGAGCACATTACTATGGATCTTGTTATGGGTTTGCCTTCCATGAAGGTCTATGATTCCATTTGTGTGATTCTGGATCGATTCACTAAATTAGTGCACTTTTTACCTTTATGATGTGGTCATTCTATAGAAAGTCTGGCAAAGTTATATGTCCATGGGATAGTGAAGTTTCATGGTGTACTTGTGTCCATTATCCCCGATTGGGATGCACATTTTACATCCAGATTGTGGAAGAGCTGAATGATGCATTGGGTAAAATAATAAAATCATTTATTATTTTAAATATATTTCATAAGGGAATTCTTCCCTGTGTTGTCTTCCTGTGGCTTACGTGGACCAATGAGGAGCGAGTCCTCATTAACCCCGGTCAACTCCTCGCCTCTCATAGCCATGTAGCTGTCATAGTCAAATACCTCGATTTCTTCTAATTTCTCTGCTCGAGGCTTGCGTTATTTTAGCCCAATTCCTTTTTGACTTTTCTTTCTCGCCACTCCCTTTCATGCGTGCCTCTTCCCTCGATCGAAGGATTGTTGAATCGAGCGAATCACCTCAGTCAAACCTCACTTGTATTTAGTCTCCTCCTCTGTCCCATTTTGAATTTGATCCCTCTCCCAAGTTTCCAAGCCCCTCAGACCAAGCATACATTGTTTACACTGTGACAAGAGGTAGTCACTTTGTTCTGCAGCAAGGAGGAGGCGTGGAGGAGCAGATTCAATTCTCATCGGACTAGCTCAGGCGCAGCTCTCATGCTCCTTGTTTCACATATTCGAGCATTCTTTTACTTACTTTTTCAATTCCTAGCAGTAAGAGTAGGATAGTGTAGACTTTTATTGCGCTTGGTTTCGTCTTTTATTCCGTAAAATAAAAAATAGCATTTCACCGGAGCTTTGAGTTCCAGCATCTGTTCATTGTCCTCTGACTGTCCTCCAACCTCGCTGACCATCCCATCTCCTTTGCCATATGCTTCTACATCTCTAGCACCCCTCCATTCCCCCTAATCTCGCACAGATCAAGAGATCAAGCTCTCCTGCTTCGTCGTTCGTCGGATACTTCTGCCCCGCTGCATATCAATTCCATTTTGCCCCAAATCAAGCCCTAGACCACCCTCTTTGTATTTGCAACCCTATAGTCTCTGGAGCTTGATAGGACCTGGAGGACCAAATTTTGATCAGGACAAAGGTCCCCTAGTGCATGTTCTTCCTCGAGCTTCCAGGACCCCATCGATGGGTCCTATACCGTTTTGAAGGCATCATCAGACGCGGGAGGACTCGAGCTTCATTTTGAGACACCTAGGAGATGCAGGTGGTCAGAGTCAAGCAGGAGCACGGATTGAAGTGAGCTCCAACGTTGTTCTTCCCGATTCTTCGTGGGAAGCATCAACCACTGGATCAAAGGAGGTGCTCTAGATTGAACAACAACCGTTGGATTGGAGGACCTCGCATCTGTTAGATCCGGGCCTTGATATAATCCTAGCCACCCATCAGGGAAGCGGTATCCGCTGTCAAAAGCACGTCGTGTGATTAAGTGACTTGGATCCGACCGTCCGCGCAAGCATGTGGGAGTATTTTGCATCCTCTACCCCTCTATTTCTGTATTTTATTTTTAGTCCTTAGATTTTTATTCATAGTTCAAATATTTTTGTAAAAATTAAATTCAACACCCTAAGCTTCCCCTTATTTGCAGTAAGATCCACGCCACGTCACCTCACATGCGCATACACGTGAGGCGGCTAAGCATTTTGCATTGGATCCCTATGGATTTTTGTATTTGCATTTAGTCCCTTATTTTGGATATTAAGTGTAATATTTTTGTGGAAAATTGCAATTGGGATCTAAAACTTGTGTAATATTGTAAAAGTACCCTTGCCAGTGAGTTTAATATTGATATATTTGGCATTTCTCATGTTTAGCCCCTGGAATTTTGTGTGGTGTTTTGGAATACATTGAAACTTTATTTAAATTGCATTTAGATCCCTACCAACACATTTAATTCCATTTCTTGTATTTCCATTATTAGAAATGGCATTTTGCTTCTAAAAATTGCAGGGAAATTATTTTAAGTTTCCAGAACCCTAATATATCAAATATATTTTTCTTAAGGTGATTAAAACTATTTTTCTATTTATATGAATAAAAAATTGTATTTTCTCCTATTTTGTATTTAAAAATCCATAAATAAACCTTCATTTGTGTTTATTTATTACCATTTGATTTTCTAACCTTTTATTTTTGCAAATTTTTACTAAAAATTCCTAAAAATTTAAAAAACACAAAAAACTTAAAAATTTCTAAAAAATAGGAAAATCAAAAAAATATGTTTTAAATTTATAAATTTTCTTTATAGTATTTAGAATTCGAGAAAATTGAAATTGGGTTCAACTAATTTAATAGATATTTATTAAACCCATTTTAGAGTCCCTGATTTTCTATTTTGTTTATTTTGAGTATTTCCTTATTTATAAATACATAAATTTTATCTAAAAATATCCAAAATACAAAAACAAAGAAAAATCAGAAAAACACAAAAATATTTTATTTTGTAATTTTTGAATGTATATAGCTATATTTATAAGCTTAAACTCTATCTATATTATATTATATATATTAGTAATAGTATTATAAATTATAAATATCTATAATTATACTTAAAACCATTAAAAAAGGATTGTACCTATTTGTATTTTCTAAAATTTTCTATATTTATTTTATCTATATCTTATATAGTCTTTATACTATATATATTTATAAATAAATATATAGTTAATTTATCAAAAAAGAGAGAAAAGGAAAAAGAACTTAAAAATCAGAAAATCACAAAAAGAAAATAAACATTACAAAAATTCAAAAAAAATAAAAAAATACAAAACATTAAAAACCCACAACAGTAGAAAAGCCTTATAAAGACACACAAAAATATTTGTTGATTTTCTCACAGATTATCAAGTTTTGTGGCTATCCCCGTTGCTCCTTTATGGTCCGACCCCTGCATTTGCTTGTTATACACACACTTAATGATATAGTATGGTAAATTTTAGCTCAGCTGTATTTATTGCATAACCGTAGTTGTGGGTTAATTGTTAATTGACACTCTTTGATCGGATGCTGATTGTTGTGAGAACGACCGATACAATGATTGTCGGATCCGATTTGTCGGACATCGTAGGCCCTCTAAAACTAAACGTTAGACAACTCATTCCCAACATTCATCAGTATGATGAATCTATGATTGATCATATTTTTATGCCTTTTATGAGCAAAACTAATGTGTAATTAGCTACATTTTCCTTGATTTAATGCATAATTTTCATTTAATAAATTTTATGCTCATTGCATTGAAAATCATATAAAGAGTGCATAACATTCCTCACAAAATAAATCAAAAAAAGAAAACAATTATTTGCATTCTTATTTTTAAAATAGTCTTAAATCCCATGTTAAAGTATCTAACATTTTTATTTTTTTAATTTTTTTAAGGTTTTTTAGAAGAGGCCAAGGAGGACACTCTCCTCTCCGCTCTTTATTTGCAGAAAAAACATTACATGACAAATTAGCTGATGGCATCATGACGTTAGAAAAAAAGTAAAAAAATGGTGCGCTAACGTTAGCATGACATTAGCCGCCCCCACCCCCACCTTCTTCCTCTCACGTGTAGGCACCCCCTCCCCTTCTCCTCTTCACACTACCCGTCCCTTCAGTCTCCTCCTCCGCATCAACGGCTGCCGCTTGCGACCCTTCACCTCCAGACCAACTGCCGCCTCATCTCCGCCCTTGACCTCTATAAGAGGGAGGAGGAGGAAGCCATCGAGGGAGGAGAGGATCGATCCGAGAATAACCCATTTTTAGGTCTTCCAAGCTCCAGCAAAAATGCAACCACCATCACCACTGTGCTACTCCTCCCGTGCCGTCTTCACACGCCGCCTCCCCATAGCACCGCCCTCCATGTGCCCCTCCTCACCATTGTTGCCCTCCTCGTCGACCTCCTTCTCCTGCCTCCCGCCACCCAAGAAGAAGAAAGGGTCCCAACCCCTTCGTATATGTCTTGGACCTAAATGCAATTTCATAGAACTTTTATTTATTCTCTATATTTTTTCAATTATGAATTATATATTCTATAACATTTGTTTTTTTATATTCAAGTTCTATTATTTACATTTAAGGCCCTAATGTATCATTCCGCAATTTATATTTCTATTTAGTTTTTATGCAATTCGCCCATTAAATAATTATTGATTAGAACCTTTTCATTTCTATTAGATACTTTTCAGTGATCACAATTACACTCAACTTTAAATTTTATTTACATTCATGCCCTTAGCTTTTTCGAAAAATTACATTTATACCCTTGAAACTTCTAAAAACCATCAAAAATAGCAACAAATATGAAAAGTCCCAAAAAAATATCGTGATGATGTTTAAAATCTAGCGACAATATATTTTAAGACCCCAAAAATTAAAAATACGATTCAATTTGAGTCAATAAAGTTGAAAATACCTTTGTAAATAGAATAAAAATTAGTGTAAAAATGTCTTGAGTCCCTCTGGATCGATCCTCTACTTGTCCAATATATATTTTACTATAAGTTGGCTTGTAGTTGTAGAAATTTCATCTGTATATCTCGGTTTTTCGTGTGTGCATACGACACTCGTAAAATACACATCTTAACACAACGAAAATCTTGTCTTCATGAGGTCCGAGCGATTGCATATGTGATTGATGAAGCTGTGTTGGAGTTGAAATAATAGGGAGGAAGAGCATCAAACCTTTGCTTCCTTGACATAGCTCTCACCTACTTGTCATTCGATACCTATATTTAAATAAAATTAGTAACCTCATATACAAATATATGAAAAAAATGATAATGTTAACTCATTTCTCGGTGATACTTATTATGACATATGTGATAACGATGTAAGAAAGTAGGGACACAATTATAACTGCAAAAAACAGATGTTCGTACTTTTAACCAAGAATCATATGCATCTATTAAATATTTTATGTCCTTTATTAGAATGAAGATCCATTTTCAATATACACGCACACAAACACGCTCATGTACAGATTATCTAGAATCTAATGCTCGCATAATATATAAATCAGTGGTATACTTGCTCTTGAGCCATATGAGAAGGCCTTTTAAATGAAGGAGACACTTTCTTATTTTGGAACAGAAAATTTATCTGAGAAGGCCTTTTAAATGAAGGAGACACTTTCTTATTTTGGAACAGAAAATTTATCTGAGAATAGGAAATTTCGAGATAATGTAGTGTCATGGTCACATTAACTGGTACCTTTTATTCTACGATACATATTCCTTTTATCCCTCAAAGCAATGGAATAAATAGAATAACGAAACTCCACTTGTTTCGTATTCCTCCTTATTATCAGACTGTTTCACTAACCACCACCAAATGTAATGCATTCCACGTGTCCTCCTATTGGAAACGTTCACATGTAAATGAGGAGTAGACTTCTGATGGGGTCTAACCAGAAGTTAGAGAAAAATAATGTCAACTATGCTAATAATGTGAGCAATGAATGACAAAACTTATCTTACAAATCCACACAACTTTATTAAGAAAAAGTCTAGAATGACATTCAGAGAGCAATACGTAAGAAGAACAAGTACGAAGGAATTTGTGGTTCTTGAAGGCACCATCTTCATCAGCCTCCGTCTATCTCATGTCTCTTCCGTTTGTGTTGCCGCTCACATTGACGTTGAAGGGAGATCATGCTAGGAGTGTACTGCAACAACTCACGGTGCATGAAACCCTCCGTTCCAACGATCTCCACTTCCTCGCGACGCTTCGTCGGATCGTACAAGGCATAGACATGGCTGATGCTGTCACTGCTCTGCTTCATACACTTGTGATAAAGTAGGGTTCCACCCTTCCATGGGTTTATGGTATTATCTACCTGGAAAGGAATGGTATATTTCTTAGTCCATGACTCTACGTTTCCGTATTCCGCCATCACCCACATCTCTACCCTCGTCAATGCATGATCAACCACTTGGAATGCCAGACATCCTTCCAGAGATATGACACGGTTAAATAAAATATGAGATTCATGGGGAGGGCCTGGCAACTCCGCGAAGCTTTCTGTCCTTACATCCAGAGAGAGGATGGCATAATCGTAATGCTCATCTTCATCTATTCTAGAGGATCGATATATAACAACCCAATGAAGTCTACCATTAACGAGGACAAATGGATAAGAAGTAGGCCGATTAAGCCTATCATCAACGACGACAGAAGGATCAACTGTCCCCGCTATCTTCCTCCAACCGGTGGAGGGTTGCTGTCCACCTACGGTGCAGACCTCCCATACCAAGTTGTATTCACGGAGGTTCTTCACGCGGTACCTCATCCTGAAGACCTTGTACTGCTTGGTGGAAGCGTCAAAGCCGAACCCACTGTAGGAGACATCTGGTCCCAAGTCGCCCCGCGGAAGCGGATTCCACTCGCCGAGGAGGGGGTTGCACAGGTATGCAGGAAGGTTCCGGTCGCTGGAGGTCAACAGGAGAAGGCCGTGGTAGGACTGCACGACAGAGTAGCGCACTGGGAGGCGATCTGTGGGTTCGACCGATGGGAGCTGTTCGTTTGAGCGTGAGGATGATACGTAAGTGAAGAGAGATGCGGAGGGCCTGCAGTGGCGCAGGAGGTAACCGGAAGTGGAGAAGGGAAGTTGGTCCCGGGCGAAGGACGGGTCATCGTCGATGATGGCCCTCCACGCCCTGCAGACGTGGCGTGCGGAGGCGGCGAGGGAGGCGGGGGAGACGCGGAGGAGGATCTGGCGGACGAGATCTGAGGAGAGAGCCTCCATGTGGATGTGGTGGATTCAAACGGGAAACTGGACGTCGCGGAAGACGTCAATCTACAGGTTATATAGATTGCATGGTATCCGATCAACCGCTGTCCAAGCCAGTCCTAGTCTAGTTCCGATTATGACTATTACGTGATTAGGATTTCGGTATTAAGATTCTTTCATTACATAACTTGTTTACCCTTCTATATAATTTATTGTTTTCATAATTCACATTTTTAATTAATAATTTATGGAATTAATTAATTATTTTAATAATTAATTTCCGTCTACCATTATGGAATAGTTATAAAAAAAACATACATAATAAATCCAACGCATTAATCCATGATAACATGTAGATCCAATTTGCATTTATTAATATGCTGTCACATTCACATATATCCTAGTTAAATATAAATTATACATTAATATCAATTATTATATATCTACTTTCATATTCATTAATTGCCAATAATTTGAATCATAATATTCACATATTGCTATATTACTTTTATCATGATAACAATATTTATTATCTAGATATTTGAAATCTCAACGTCGTAATCCAATTAAGATCGTGAGCAACATTCACAAATTCTTATGTTAAGAAAACGATATAGACCATATATAGTGACTTGATATATATATATATATATATATCATATAAAGAATCAATAAAGAATATCGTTCATCTTTATATATTTAACTACGGAAAAAACTACGTTGAATGTTAAATTATCCTTAGAATGATTTTGTGGTAGTGATATTTTCCCATTTGTTCTTTATTCTATGCATTCCATTTTATGCATCTCATAGACATGGTACATATTAGATATATGTGGATCATGTTTTAATGCAAAGTCATACCATATGCAATATGTTAAACGACTTTATTAAACCGTAATTTTTATGCTGGACACTTATGAACACACCTCAACATGAACTATTGAAAACCTGCAAAAACATAATTGATATATATATATATATATATATATATATGGACCCTTTCAAATGAGGTGGGGTCTCACCGAAATTGTGGTGAGCCATCGACCAGATTCGTCAGATCTCAATCTGACGATTGAATAAAAAACCTCATCCAAAAGGGCATTTTCGTCAAATTGATTTCATTAATTTCGAGTTTCATTTATTAATTTCAAATTGCCATTATAAGCTTTTCTCGATTTGGTATTTTCACAAATGCATTTATTGATTAATTTCCGATTTTGTTCCAAACGATCTGAAATCAAAAACATTTTTGTAAATTACAACGAGTGTTTGTAAAAAATATTCTAGTCTTTGTAAAATTTCATTAATGATTTCATTTTATTACTGTAATTTTATTTTGTAAATGGTTGTATAATTTTTGTAAATGTGTACATTCATTTTGTAATTTCAGTGAGTTTTTTGTAAGAGTATTTTTCCTCTTTGTAAGCTGCAACTTTTTTGTAATTGTGTATGATTGTTTTGTAAAAAATCCGTGAATCTTTGTAACTGAATCTCCCTTCTTTGTAAAATTCACGCATGTTTTCCATTGCATTAAAGTTCAATTGCCATACATATTTTCGAGTCCTGCAAAATAGAGAAAAAACATTGAGATTTGTAAAAATGTAAATAAATATGTAAATCTGAATATCAGTTAAGTAAAAATATTATACGATAATGTAACAAAATCTCACTCCTTTGTAAGAGTGTATGATCACTTTGTAAATTTTAGGCGCTATTTGTAAAATGAACTGACCACTTTGTAATATTTCTGTAGAGTTCTTAAAAAAATAGGTACACTGTTAGATATTGGAAATGTAAAAAATTGACATGATATTGTAAAAAATATTCAATATTTGCACAAAACATTCCCATTTTTGTAAAAAAACTACGATTTGTAAAAAATCTAAGGGACCCCTCCTCCGCACATTTCGAATAAGTTGAAATTTCGAATAAGTTTAATACTTCTTTATAATTTCGCCAAAAGATTTTTCTTTATTTCAAAACCCCACATCTAGGTTTTTTTTTCCTTTCGTATCTTCTTCAAAGGGCAAAGAGGAGGCAAGCAGGTGAGCGCCGCCTCCTCCCTTCTTCTCCAATGGCGCCGGCGGCGGATGAGATCGGAGCGGGCGGCGTGGCTGTTCGCGGCACAGGAGGTCGGGGCGGAGGGCCGCATGGTGGTGCCTTGGAGGAGGAGGCGCAAGCGCGGGGAGGAGCGTGCGGCGGCCACGCGCGACCGCGAAGGCCGACGGCTGGAGGGGATCGCCTGGGGGCGTGCGGAGCCTTGCGCGGGGGTCGCGCAAAGGGACGGCCGCATGGAGGCGCGCGGATGCGCTGAACGGTGGGACACAGGCGGCGTTGGTAGCGACGCAGGCCCGCGGCTGGTGGCGAGGTGGTGTGCGCGGAGGAAGGCGGACGTTGCGCCGAGGAAGGCCACCGACAGATGGAGGACGTGCGGCGGGGGGAGGACGGGGGGCAGAGGAGGCGGCTGGGCTGGGATTAATCAAGAGAGAGAGATATATATTAGGAAATTTAGTTGTCACATTCTATATTTAGAATTAGACAAATGACCAAAATGGGTTTTTTACCATTAAAATAATGTAATTAATGTGAAATTAATCACAGCCGTGGGATTTAAATTAAATGGATGAGATGGAGGGGCTCACCACAATATCAGTGAGACCCCGCCTCATTTGAAGTTTCTCCTATATATATGGGGGGGCAGGGAGCCTGCACCCTAGGGTGTAGGAAACTCCCTGCACCCACCCATTTTTCGATTATTTTTTACTTTTTTTGAATTAAAAGTTGGGGGGATTTACTTAATATGTTGAGGGGAATAAGTGTTTCAAGTTTCATGCAAAACAATCATTTCTAACATGTTCATCTAAAAGGGGTCAATTTCAACAATTCTGAGACCCTTAAAATTTGGTAGTCTTGATGGAGATGATAGAAGTCTCGAATTAAGTTGAATTTGGAATGACAACATGATGATACATGGTGATCTAAATCCTCCAAGGTTTTATTTCAAAAAAATCAAAAACATAATGAAAAATTAGGCCGGGTGTAGGTAGTTACCTGCACCCGTCGGTGTAGGCTCCTTTTTCCCATATATATATAGTGTGTGTGAGAGAGAGAAGGGATCCTACTTCCTCTTTTTCAAAATTTTTTTATTTTTTTTGAAAAATGCTTCCATGGATTTTCATAACTATATCCCTCTAATATGTCATTCAAATTTCGTCAGAAACAGAGACTCCTACGGCTTCCATCCAGACAGTCATTTTTTAACGGTCACAGATTTGCTGTATTTTTCATGTTCCGGATGGAGGCCGTAGGAGTCTCTGTTTTTGATGAAATCTGAATGACATATTAGAGTGATATAATTATGTAAATCCATGGAAGCATTTTTCAAAAAAATTAAAAAATTTGAAAAAAAGAAAGTGGAGTAGGTAAGTTACCTACTCCATGGAGTAGGACCCCTTTCCTCATATATATATATATATATATATATGGGAGAAACTTCAAATGAGGCATGGCCTCACCAATTTTGTGGTGAGCCCTCCATCTCATCCATTTAATTTAAATCACACGATTCTGATAAATGACACATTAATTGCATTATTTTAATGGTAAAAAATCTATTTTGGTCATTTATCACATTCTAAAAATAGTATGTGACATCCACAAATTAATAACCATAATTATCTCTCACTCACTCTCTCTCCCTCCCTCTCCTCTCCCGATTTACACCTAGTCCGACACCCCCTTCCCTCTCTCTCTCTCTCCCGATCGAGGGCGGTGGTGGCGTTCCTTCCTTCTTTCCTTGATCGAGGGCAACGGCGGCGTTCGTCCAGGCAGTGGAGGAGGCATTATTGATGGTCGATGGAGCACAAAGCTCCTAGCAGAGATTCTCCTCCACACAAAGAGCGGGTGATGTTTCTTCTCCGATGAGGGCTCCTGCCGGATGGGTGGGTGATAATCGAGATTTGGCGAGGGTCAAAAGTAGTCCACACAAGGCGGGACCACAATGTCGCTGAGCGACCGCTCACGAAACCTCAATCAATCAACAATTAACCCACAACAGAGATCAAGCAATGAAAAGTGGTGCGGAGTTAAAATTTATTATAACTCTATAACAAAGATGTGTATAGGTGCAAGTATGTGTAGAGGTCGAACACAAGGAGCAAACTGGTAGAACGGGGAAAAATGCTCAAAATGTGAATGTGATCAAGTGTCTATCTACGCTATTTTTTTCGTGGGTTTTTAATTTTATATTTTTTATTTAATTTTTGGATTTTATAATTTTGTATTTTGATTTTTAATTTTCTGATTTTATATTTTCTTTATAAATTTTATATTTTTTTTATATTTTCTTTTTCAATAAATAGAATATATACAAAGTATAAGAAAAGAGAGGATAAGGTATTTATAAAAATAGGTAAACATACATAAAAATTAGGAAATGAAATATTTTTAGGCTTTTTATATTTTTCTAATGTTTTTGTGATTTTTTTACATTTTTCCTAATTTTTTGGTATTTTTAAAGTCAAGAATACTAAAAACAGTGAATAAAATTGCTGGCCGAAATTAAAATGGGAATGAAAAATAGTAAATAATGACAAAAAAATCCCAAATTAATTTCAAATTAATGATAACAAAATAAAGAAAATTCAGGAAAAGAAAACACCGTTTTTAGATTTTTTATGAATTTTATATTTTTTTGAAGGTTTTTAGAGTTTTATAATTTTTATGGGTTTTCTTTTATATTTTTTAGTGATTTTTGGTATGAAATTAAAAGAAACTAAAATATGCAAAATATATTTTTTGGGAATTTTCTGAGACATTTTTATAATTTTATGGATTTTATAATGCAAACAGTGTTGAAAATGCTTGCTTTTGATTTTTATAAATATTAAAATGCAATAAATATTAAAAATAAAAATATGACATGATACTAGAATGCAACATGAATTTATAGAAATTTTGTGGATTTTTTAGCAATTTGTAGAAGCATGGAATAAATAAAGGAAGCATAAAGAGAAAAATCATTCCTAGTAGGGACATTATCGTAATTAGCAAAAGATCCAGGGGTCTAACTGAAATTTTTTCGCAAAATGTATAACAACATAAAAAGTTTCTGGACCGATTACAAATACCCAGAAGCCCAAGGATATGCTCGCAAAATTCCCAAAGCCACGTGCATAGGGCACGTGACTTACATGGACTAAAAAGTAATAACTGACAACTTGGGTTCCTTTAGCAAATTTTACAAAAGTTTAAACAAAACAGATGAATGTTTATAGGGTAGTTATTAAATACAAAAATGTGTGGGGGGTAGTTGCGCAAAATACCCACACAGCGGGATCAGACGGCTAATGATCACTGACTTGCCATATGTCCTCTCCCGGTTGCACGATACCGGTTCACCAAGGAATGGCTGGGATTAGATCCCAGCCGTAGATCTGACGGCAGTGCGGCGAACGATCGGGCGGCGGATGCTTCGCTTGGGGATCCTCGGAGATCGAACGGCAGAGAGTAGGTCAGGACGAACAGCTCAAGAACTCGGAAGATCCGAGTTTCAAACCGCTCGCCTGACCCAATCCAGCCCTCTGGAAGCGCGGAGAGGATGCCCAAGGCTCCTGCAGTGGTCCCGAAGGCCCTGGCGGCGACAAAAATGGCTGGCGACCACCGGAGCTGACCCGCGACACCAAGGTCGAAGGCACGCTCCAGGTGGTTCCGGCATGTAGCAAAATCACCACCGGCGTCCTGCTAGCTCCTGATACATGCAAAATTGGTTAAGGGAGGCGAGGGTAAACTGCCCCGCCCCACCTAGCAGTGGGAGAAGGCGGAAGGCCGCGAGGGATAAGCTCACCAGAGCGAGCTCCGGTGAGGTGGTGGCGCAAGCGATGGGGCTGATCTCAGGCGAAATGGAAAGTGGGGATGTGGTCCTACGACTACTGCAAAGCTAAAAGATGCATACAAATTGAAATAAAAGGCGGATCTCAAGCCAAGGGATGGCGGGATGGGTACCTCACGGTCGGAGCCAGAGATGGGGGTGGAGACACGCCAAAGACCAATCTTGCGTCGTCTCGATCGGCTGGAGGTGGAGCTGTCACCACCACCGGTCCGCGCGAGAGAAGAGAGGCAAAAAGTAGTCAAAGGGTGCTCAAAAATCGAAGGGAGGACTGGGGTGGTTTTTGAAGGAGTGGTGGAGTGGCTCCTAAGATCGAGGTGCGACGTCGATTCAACGACCTGAAAGTCGAAAACAAACTAAGGGCGTGTATGTTGGATGATCGAGGAGCAATGTTGCAGAAGGCATCGATGGAAATGGGTGAAAGACTCGACCTCGAAAAAGGCAAGAAAATGGTTGCAGGCACAGGTCCCGCGGTCACAGACCTGGGGTCAAGGAGTTGACCCCCGGTCAACGGATGGTGTGGCCTGATTGGGCCACGTCATCCACAAAAAGACAAAAATTAATTAAAAGTTTTGTAAATTAAATTAAAAATATTAAATGATTTAATTAATTTTAGATTATTAAAAAATGTTTAATATTTTGTAAATTATTTTATTATGATTTTTAATTATTTCTATGAGGTTTATAATTATAAGTTTCCGTTTATACCCTTTATAGGTATCTATATCTATATATTTAAGTAATTTATTTTTATTTTGTGAATTTAATTTATTTATTTTTGTTTATTATTTTATAAATTTATAAAGTATTTTTATACACTTAAAAGTATTTTTATTTTATTTTTCTGAAGTGTTTTGTACACTTAATAAAATAGAAGTGTTAATAATGTAGGTATGTATACAGGTATTATACATATGTATATTATATACAAGTATTTTTATTTTGTATTTTATTTAGATTTTTATTCTGATTTCAATGCACATATATATTATAAGTAATATTTACAAAATTATAAAAATATAAAATTAATAAAAATAATGAATAATAAATAAATTTAATATTTTAATCTATACAAGTATACAATAGGGTTCCAAAACTCAACTTTTAAACCGTAGCTCCGCCAAATGCGAAACCACTGACATTAAATAGCTTATTTTAAATTATATACAATTAAAGTTAAGTTTGACGCATTTCGAGTTTTTATTTGGGAGATACAGGTCTGGGAATTTGGGATTCTGGAATTTTATTCAGATCATAACTTTTTATCTGTGAATTATTTTTGGGTGAAATTAGTTTTGTATTTTTGTTTATTTAATTATCTACAACTTTCATGTTCAAAGTTTCTTTATTTGAGGTATAAAAAGTGGCACCAAAAATAGGTCCCAAAATGAATAAAGAATGAATTAAATAAAAGGTATTTTTGTTGTATTTTGGCCCTTATCTCCCCCTACTTTATTCTTTGTCGACCTAGTCATCGAGATGCCTAGGTCTTGGGGTTTCGGGTCATAAAATATTTACAATATTTTATTCTTTTTCTTTTTTTTCTTTATTCTATAATTTTGGCTTAAAAAACCGCATTTTATACAATATTTACACAATGATGCATGGATGCTAAAATATCTAAATTAAGCTTATTTACACGCATTTACTAGGATTTTTAAGGCCAAAATGATAGAATAAAGATGATGAAACATAGATTCATCATCCCCCTATACTTGCCTTTGCTAGTCCCTAGTGAAAAACGAAAGATGCGAGAGCCGCTAAATAGTGGTCTGACAAATCAGACTCACTGTCGCTGATGCGACTACTCAAGCCTCCTCGTTCGTCAACAATTAACCTACACAATCAATCAAGGAATGAATAGCAAGGATTAAAATTTATTATACCCTACTAAAAATGTACAGTGGCAAGTAAGTAGGGGTCGAACACAGGAAACAAGGGTGCAGAGTATAGATGAAAATCCAAACCTAGGTCTAATAAACCACTTAACCAATCTAAATTTTTTTTGTGGGTTTTTAATTTTTTTTAATTTTTTATTTTCGATTTTTAATTTTTAGTTTTGTATTTTGATTTTTAGTTTTCTGATTTTGATAAATTTTATGATTTATATTTTTCTATTTTCTTTTTCAATATTGGAAAATAAAGACAATGTAATAAAAGAGGTGATAAAATATTTATAAAAATATACAAAAATAGTCAAAAATTCAGAAATAAAATCTTTTTGGTCTTTTTATAAATTTTTACTATTTTTGTGATTTTTGGGTATTTTTCAGAATGTTTTTGGTATTTTTAAATAACAAAATAAAGCAAAACAGTGAATAGGCCACTGGCTGGGGGTAAAATTGGAATTAAAAATAGCAAACATACTCCAAAATTTTCCAAACTAATTTTATAATAAAGAGGATTAAATATAGAAGAAACAGGAACTGATATTATATTTTTCTGAGTTTTCTATGATTTTATATATTTTTTGAAGTTTTTAAGTATTTTTGAATTTTTAAGGTTTTTCTTTTGAGATTTTTAGTGATTTTTGGCCTGACACTAAAATAGGGTGAAATACACAACAGATAATTTTTTTGGAATTTTTAAGGGTATTTTAATATTTTTCTAGTATTTTCTAAACTAGACAATATTGAAATAGGATGTTTTTTATTTTTAATAAATATAAAAATATGATAAAATCAAAAACTAAAATATAGCGTTAAAGTACAAGCACACAGTAGCTTAAGTTCAATTTTTGAGAATTTTTGGAATTAAAATAATTCCTTAATTAAATCAAGCAAGCACACAAAAATTCCTAAGCCTAGCAGGTGTATAAATGCAATTATATAAACATCCAGGGGATTAGGTGCAAGTTTCGCTGAAAAGACATGCGTAGAACACGTGATATATCATTCACAGGGGCATATTTGTAAATATCAAAAGCCGGCGGGGCATACATGCAATTTTTCCAAAAACATATTTAAATATCTACGCACAAGGGTATAACTACAAATACCTTAAAGTTCAGGATAAAAAGTGCAAAATGCCCAAAAAGCACGTGCCCCAGTCACGTGAGGTGACGTGGCACGGACTAAAGTGCAAATATAAAAAGTGCGGGGGCCTAAGTGCAAATATTACAACATTTTTTAAACTGTAGACGAAAGTTTTAAGACTAAAAAGTAAATACAAAAATTCATGGGTTTAAGATGCAAAATACCCACGGATCTGATCGTGCGGCCGATGGGGCGTCACTAATCCACGTGGCGAGCATCCGACGGCGGATACCCCTTCGTCTCGGGCGGTTGAGATTAGATCTTTGAGGGGCGATCGGACGGCAGGGGCACTTGGCAATCGGACGGCGGACGTGGCGTCTGGAAGAGGGTCCCGATCCAACAGCGGAGAGAGGGTCACAAAGAACACCTCCCCCGGCGAACTTCAGGCGGCGATTGCGGCCGACACACGGCCGCTCCGGCCCTAGGATTAGGGGCAAAATGATCCTGGGGCCCCTCCGCGTCAGCAGGTGGTCTCAGGCGAGGCAGGGACGTCGCGAGGTGCTCGGACGGCGGAGTCGACCTGGGCGGTGGGTCCTGGAGTAGTCGAAGGTCGATGGAGCCCTCTCTTTGGCTCTATCCTGCAGAGTTAGGTGCACAACAACCAGGCAAGCAAAAAGGGTGGATTTGACAGTTCGATGGAGGCGAAAGGTGGTCGGGCGATGAGCTCCGGCGAGCGGCGGAGAGGAGAGCTCGAGCGACTCGATCTGGGCGAGATCGAGGTGAATGGATGGGTGCAGCGTGATGACGGAGCGAAGGACAAGAAGATGGGGGTGACAGGTGAACGGATGGGTGCGTGGCGTGTCCAGAAACGACGGGCGGAGCTCAGCTCCGCCGTGGCTTCGATCGTGGAATCAAGGCGATTAATGAAACGAAATGCAAACTTGCTATGAAGCTAACCTAATCTAAACTAAAGCTACAAGAAAATGGAAATAAAAGGGGAGGAAGCTCACCAGAGACGACGGGTTGGAAGGCGCGGCGGAGCTCCGGCGAGGGGACGGATCGCTTCGATTCTACACCAAACGACGCGAACCCCGGGTCGATTCGACTCCCACTGTCACCAGGAGCACAAGGAGGTAGGGGTTTTCGGGTGATTTTGGCGGAAGAAGGATCAAATTTGAATCGAAGTTAGGGGGTCTTCTTTTGTATGGTTGACGGGCGGCGGGGAAGACGAGGGTCCAGCGCCTCGATCGATGGTCCTCGGCCCAAGGAATCACCTGGGCGTGATTCACCATTGATCGAGGCGCAAAAAGGTAGAAGACATCGACATGAATCGGTGCAAGGTCAGCCCTGGAAAAATGCGAGAAGATGAGACAAAATGGTCTCTGACAAGTCTAGAGGAGGAGGTCAGATAGTTGACCAAGGTCAACTGTCAGACCAACCTGGTTGGTCCACGTGGACCAACCAGGAAAAATCCTCTAAAAATTATTTCAAAAATCGATTAAAAATAGAAAATGGATGAATTTCATTTTGGTTAAAAAATAAAAAATGTTTATTAATTTATGAAATATTTTATTATGAATTTTAATTATTTTTATGAGATTTATTTTATAAGTTACTTATTATAGCCTATATAGGTATAATATCTACATGTTTTGTTCTTTTATTTTTATTTTGTGTATTTTAAATTTTATTATTTTTATTTAGTATTTTCTAAAATTATAAAATACTTTTGTATACACAAATATATTTTTATTTTATTTTTCTTGATGTTTTGTATATTAAATAAAATATAAGTAGATATAGTATAGGTATGGACATAGGTATAATACCCGTGTATTTCATTTACAAATAATTTTATTTTGAGTTTTCTTTGCATTTTAATTCTGATTTTAATGTACATAATTATTATAAGTAATATTTACAAGATTATAAAAATATCAAAATATAAAAATAATGAATAAATAATAAATTGAATATTTTAATCTGTACAAGTATACAATAGGGGCCCAAAACTCAACTTTCAAACTGTAGCTCCGCCAAATGCGAAACCACCACCACTGGATAGATTATTTTATTCTATATACAATTAAAGTGAGTTTGGTGCATTTGGAGTTGTCAGTTGTGAGATACGGGTCTGGGAAGTTGGGATTCTGGATTTTTATTCAGACCATAACTTTTTATCTGTGCATTATTTTTCAGTGAAATCAATTTTGTATTTTTCTTTATCAAATTATCTACAACTTTCATGTACAAAGTTTCTTTATTTGATGACTAAAAAGTGGAACCAAAAATAGGTCCCAAAATGAATAAAGAATGAATTAATAAATATAGGTATTTGGCCCTTATCTCCCCCTACTTTATTCCTTGTCGACCTATTCATCAAGATGCCTAGGTCTCGGGGTTTCGGGTCATAAAATATTTACAATATTTTGTTCTTTTTCTTTTCTTTTATTTATTCTATAATTTTGGCTTTTAAAAACCATATTTTGTACACTATTTACACACAGATGCATGAATGCTAAAATGCATGAATTAATGCTATTTACAGGCATTTGTTAGGGTTTTTGAGGCCAAAATGATAGAATAAAGATGATGAAATGTGGATTCATCATCTCCCTATACTTTACCTTTGCTAGTCCCTAGCAAACACTTATGCAATAAGTGCAAAAAGAAAAAGAAAGAAAAGAAAAAGAAGAACTTGGATTTTATTTGATCATCGAACTTGTCTTCACAAAATCAAAGTTTGGAGCTTAAGTCAGACCTTTGGAATTTTAGTGCGGGCGGAACCTTAGTGAGAACCGTGTTTGAAATTCAACAGTCCTTGAGAATCCCAAAACTCTGCTCAAGCCTTCTTAATGGCCAGGTCAGGAATACTTCAACTCATACGCAAACCCTTACGACTATGAATCTGACTCGTACAATGTAAGTGATGGTGGCTCTCCCCCAACTAGAATGACAAAGAGACTGACTTCTCCAGTATGACAACCCAATGATTCCCCAATCCAATAACTCCATCCTCGAGGAGCGGGGTATTCCCTTCTAAGTTCAAGTGGCAACCAGCTCAAGAGGAGGGGGTGAAGAGAAGAATGGACGGTAGCCTGTGTAGCTACCTATCCTGGGATGCAAGACCAGTGTAGTCAAGTCATCCTGCTGCAGGCTCACATATTTGACTTTGGAACTCAAGCTTGCTTATTGACTTTACAACATTTGTACATACTTGCAGGCTTTTTATTTTTGTACATGCCTGATCATTTTTTTTGAATACTATATACAGCATCATTTACATAAGGAGTTTTTCCTCTTGAGCCAGTAGACTATCCCTCTTTTGAAGCTTTATCGCAACCCACAGCCTCCTGTCTTTAGACTTCCTAATCACTGGACGAGTTGGGGTACACTTCCCTCCCTAGAGGAGGACAAGTGTTTCCACTTGTATGCGTCTCATACCGGCAAATCCAATCCCCTCACCACTCCAACTGAGTTGAGCCATTTGAAAGGTGTAGGTATCCAAGTTAGGTCATTATCAACAAGGGCCGTGCGTGTGCTCCGAAATATTCTACTTAGGCAGTCAAGAATCCATTGAACCAAGTCCCGTGATCCTCAAAGAATTACGTCAACTAGACCTGAAGTACCTCAAACCCAGTTCCTATAAGGTTCCTGTTATTAGGTAGATTTTAAGGTCCAAACAAGCTCCAATCTTCGGATTTTACTTAGACTTGTTCAACTATCAAACTCAATCCGAAAAATGTGAATGCTATGCAAATGCGATGCAGGATGCAGAAAATATTTTTGTGATGCAATTTTCAAGATTTTGAACTTTTTATGGATTTTTGAAAAGATGTTCATGCATATGCAGATGCATTTTTTTGTATTTTTTAAAGAATTTTTTCCAATGTTTTTGGATTTTACTTTTGCAAATGTTTTTGGGATTTTTGAAAACAAAAAGGTTTTGGCTGAAAACAAGGTTAAAAACATGTACACGGGAGTGCTTCTTATATCTACAAGAAGTGGATTTTAAGAATTTACAAGGGTAAGTGATCAATTTCATAAGTATATATAGTGGATTTTGGTGTGATGCAAATGTTCCTCAAACTTATTTGACACAAGATTTTTCACACAATTTTTGAAAACTATAGTCCAAAATAGTTTTTTTGCAAACATTTTACAAAACTGTACACACATTTGAAAATCATTTTGCAAAGGCTTTCAAAATAGTATATATAGATTTTTCAAATATTTTTGCAACCATTTTTCAAATCATTTGCAAATCATTTTTCAAACATTTTATTTCACACAAAGAAAAGAAATTTTACAAACCACACATTTTTACAAAGGTTGAAAACATGTAACAAAATATTTTCAAAATAGTTTTCAATAAATGTTCACAAAGATTTTTCAAACTATTTTTCAAACATTTTGCAAAAAACATTTTCACCTGATTTATTAATCAGTAAATACAAAAAGAATTTGAGGAATAATAACATCTTTTTATTAAGGATTTTAAAGAATAATTAGCCATATTATTAGAAAAAATACGAAAGTGCGAGTTATGGCTAAAGTATATACGTAGTATATACGACCCCCCTATACTTAGCTTGAGCTATGTCCTCATAGATCAGAGAGAAAAGAGAAGACATAACTCGTACTGAGCATAGGAAAATCTAAAGAATAAAGGAATACAGAGATGAATGAACTAATGACAAGCTGACCGTCCCCCCTATACTTAGGATCAAATAATCCTAAGTATAGCCGACTGTACCCAAAGCAGGGAGGGTAAAGGGTGGGAATGAACAGATCGTACTCAGATTGTCTCCCCCTATACTTAGGGTAAGGTATCCCTAAGTGTAGACAAGAAGAGGAGACAATGGAGAGGATCGAAAAGAATAGAATTAACTCAGGGTGCACACCCCCCTATACTTAGGACAAAGTACGTCCTAAGTATAGAAAACTGTCTACAAGGGGCGACACCTTTTTGATAGATAAAGAAAATAAAAGAGGAAAAGAAGAAAAGAAGAAAAGAAGAAAAGAAGAAAAGGGATGAAAGTGGATATGAGCAACTCGGGATGCGCATCCCCCCTATACTTAGGATAGAGTACATCCTAAGTGTAGCAATGATGAAAGGGATGGCATCAATTCGGTAGAAGAGGATAAAAGACATTGAAAAGAAGAAAAGAAGAAAAAGAAAAAGACGAAAAATCATTCAAAAATGTTTTGTTGTGCTTCGCTTTTCTCTGCATCTTTGGAGATATTCAGCTCATCCTCATAGATTACTTGAACTGAGTCAACGACAGCCATGAATGTATCATGTTCAAGGTATGGCTTCAGAAGCTGTCCATTGACTACAAATGGCTGTGCGTCAGCTGACAGATTGGATATCAATACACTTCCGTTGTCACGCACCTGCTTAACCATGAACGGCCCAGTCCATTTACTCTTCAATTTGCCTGGAAAGATCTTCAATTTCGCATCGAACAACCATACCTTCTGACTTGGATCCAAGGACTTATGGCGGATATGCTTGTCATGCCATGTTTTGACCTTCTCCTTGTACATCAGGCTGTTGTCATATGCATAATCTCTGAATTCCAGTAATCTGTTCAGATCCAGTTTTCTGTTCTTTCCTGCTTGCTTGGAGTCCAAATTACAGATGTTAATGGCCCATAAAGATTTGTGAATAAGTTCCACGGGCAAATGACATGGCTTGCCATACACAAGGCGGTAGGGAGACATTCCCAAGGGTGACTTGTACGCTGTTCTGTAAGCCCAAAGAACGGAATCAAGCAGCTGAGACCAGTTCTTGCGATCCGGACGCACAAGTTTCTGTAGAATTGTTTTGATCTCCCTGTTTGAATATTCAACTAATATTGAAGGGTTTTTGAAAGAAGAGGGTTCAGTTGATTTGGGCCAAACCAAGACAAATTCATTTTCATAATAGAGATCAGATGGGTACTCAGACCATTTTATAGTTTTTTTCAAAGGAGGTTGATGATGAAACGTCATGGTTGATCTTGGTGCAGTTGCACGGGATAGTTAAAGAAATTTATCAAATGTGCGGCTTTTGATCTTTGATATTAGTTTACGCACACCAATGTAAACAAAATCAAACCCCAGATTCACCAACTCACACAATGAAGCCGTAAGAGTTCGGCTATTATCTTTTCAATTTTAATTGGTGACAAAACAATCTTGGAAAATAATTAAGCGAGCTGTTAGGTGCCGAAATAGTCGTAATGACTGGCCTGAATTCTTACGACTAGTTGCACCTACTTTCAGCCAGTATGGGAGTAAGTACGGACCGTAGAATGGCTATCCGTTACTTGAGGATGGAGCCTTACGCAGTGTCCTCTAAACCACTGATGAACGTGAAATCCACCTCTTTAATAATGAGGAATTGTAGTATAGGAAGCGGATTTCGGTCGTCAAAATACCACAATCTTTGAATGTTGTGGAATATTTATACTTGGCAAGTGTACCAAGGTCGAACACAGGGGTACAACAGCCTAAGTGAGTATTGAATTTCGATTCATGAAGGCATAATGTCAATTACTTTCAGTTTCAGGTCCATATGCAAATTATGATGCACTATGCTATTTACAAGGCGATGCCATGATTCGTGCATTTTTTATTTTGTTTTTATGCAAGTTAAAATGATGCATGGGCAGACAATGCAAGATTATATGCATCATGAATAAAATGTCAGAAATATCTACAATTATACCCTAAAATGAGAGCAACGGAATATAGAATGAAATTAGAGCCAATTTGAACACATCATTAAAAATCGGTCATTAAATCAAGCAAGACAAATAGAGCATGGTCCCATTTTTAACATAAAAAAAATCACTTGATTTAAAACAGTGCCAAATGAGACAAATAAGCATGCTAAAATGTAGAGGACAAAATAAGGATCAAAATGACACTAAAATCATGCAATTTGGACCTACGATGCTCAAGTTATGCTAAAAACAGTGCAAGGGTGATGAATACCCATTCATCACTCTTTATTCTTATATTTTAGCTACAAAAACCTTTGCAAATGCATGTAGATAATTGTAAATAGGAATAATTAGCAAAAGCATGCATTGTGTAAAAACCTATAATTAGCATGTTTTTGTGCAAAAATAAAAGAATAAAGATTAAAAAGAAAAAGAGGGAAATATTTAGAATAAATATTGAGCAACCTAACCCAAGGGAGGGCTCAGCATGGGCCTGACCGCATAAAAGCCAAAGTAGAGGGAGATAGGGGCTCATGTGTAAATATTTGTACATAAATAAAACTATATTTTCCTTACCCAAAAATATGCTTATACATATTTGTATATATTTATTAATATAAAAACAAAATAAAAAGTTAAAAATCAAAAAGATTAAAAATTACCCTTTCATCATGTACATAAGCCACACCTATATATTTATTAAGCTTTGTAAATATACAAAAGTAATTTTTATCATTTTTGTAAATAGTCTATGTTATATCAGAATGAATAAATTAAATAAAAAGAATCAAAACAAAAATCAAATAAAAATTACAAAATTCAAAATATAAAAAGACATTGTATATATACCATGTATATAGATGTATATATCTATTTATTTTATCTCTGTACATAAATAATAAAAACAAAATAAAAATACCCTTTTATTCTCTATTTTATTCTATAAATAAATAAAATATAAAATAGGAATAAAATTGTACAAAAATAATAATTAAAAATCAAAAATCAAAAGCCTACATATTGTATATATACCTATACCCAACCCTACTATGTATATAGCTTATTTTTATTTCCAAAAATTAATTAAAAATCACCAAAAAATAGAAAAAAATAAAATAAAAATAATTCATGTTTTAAGTTTTTGCAAAATCGGCCATTGGCTGCCCTATTTTCGAGCTCCAAACTTTTTCCACGTGGCAGCTACCCATTGGGTCCTGGGGATGTTGACCGCCCGGTCAACTGGCCCCCCCGAGGACCACTTCCCACGGACTCGAGCACCGGACCCCCTTCTCGGATTTTTACCCGCTCGACCCGACTCCATCTCGCCTAAACCCCGGGTCCGACTCCTTCGTGTCACACCCGAGACCCTCGCCGGAGCTCCTGCATCGGGATCCGCGCGCTTCCACGCCCTACCCGCGCATGTCTTCCCAGACTCTCCAGCATATAAAGCTCCAGCTCCGCCTCCTCATTTCTCATCTTTGGCTAATCCGCTCCACCTCCAGTGACCTCCAGTGCTCGAGCGTGAGTGACAGCTCGCTCCAGGTGCTGTCGCAGCGAGGAGAGGGGCCGGATACCACTGATCCGGCGAGTCAGCACCGCCGTGCTCCGCCCAGAGCAGGAGCCAGAGCCTCGGACGTCGACGCTCCTTGAGGCGAGGACCGGGAGCTTGCCCAGCTCCAGCACAGTCGATCCATCCACCCAGGTAATCCCGTAGCTCCCCCTTTTGGTCCAATTTCCGATTTCCCCCAATTTTTGCCATCGCTGACCATCGTTGATTCCGACCGCCTCATCCTCCCGTTCGACCATCGGAATCCCCCATCACGTTCGCCCTTCCCCCGCGCATCTTCTCCGCCCCTCCGTTCAACCCAGCTCGCACAGGAGCTGGGATTCGAACCCCTCCACCGTCGCATCGTCGGGGTTCGCTCGCCCCGACGCACCGATCATCCCCACGTCGCCTAACTGGGTCGAGGTACTTTGCCCTCGACCCGCAAAGCTTCTGAGGTGTTTTGCAGGTTCAGCAGAGGCCGTCTGAGGCCCCTCGACATTCAGCCCAGGAGCTTCACCTCCGCCGCCCTCGTCGGAGCTCTCCCGAGCTCGGCTGGGGCATCGAAGGACACCAGCAGCCGCGCATCGTCACGACGGAGCCCCTCCGATCTTCAGGCGCATCAGAGGAGGACCGGAGCGAGCGTACTGGGCCGGCGAAGTTCGCCGGCCTCTTGTTCCTCCAGGACCCTCCAGAGCCGTCGGATTAGCCTCCCGCTCCAGGTGCCATCCTGACCGTTGGTGGATGGAGCCCCCCTTTGACGTCCGATCTGAGGCAGTTGATCCAGACCGTTAGATCCCCACGTGTCCCATCCTAGACCGTTGGATCGAGCAGAGCCTTCCAGCGTTGAGAGCCGCCCCATCCTGAACCGTCAGATCTCCACGTGGCGGCCATCCGTCAGCTCAGATTAATAAAGGGTAAATTACCCTTAGGCCCTTATCTTGTTTTTATTTCACTTTAGTCCTGTAAATATTTAAATGCGTTGTTTAGTTTTGGGTTAAATTGCATAGAGGACCTTGATCTTAAGTTAGTTTGCATATATACCCCTGCCTATTGTGAGCCACGTGCGTCGTCACGTGTTTTATTGGTGTATTTGCAACCTTAGTCCCTGTAGTTCTGGATGGTTCTGAAATGAATGAAATATTTTTGACATTTGCATTTATGCCCCTGTGAATGGTTTAATTCCGCATGTGCGTGATTTCTTGGGTAATTTGCAGCTGAGGTCCTCGGATTTTTGGTACGTGTTACCATTTGGTCCCTGGACCTTATTTTTATTACATAGAGGTCCCTGAGTGCCCCAGGCACGCGCCGCGCGCGTGTTTTGCTGGGTATTTTGCACCGGGACCCCCAGAACTTAGGGTATTTGCATTTCAGTCCCTGTGCACAGTACCCCCTTGCCATTTTTGAATAAAATATCAAATCACCTCCAAATTCGATGAAAATTTGACCCATGGCTCCTGCCATGGTGTAGGATTTTTGAGAATTTTCGAGGACATTTTTGAGTTTATTTGTTATTTTTAAAAATTCAAAAACTATCATTTTTATTACTGTCTAGATTAGAAAATCACAAAAAAATATAAAAACCCCTCTAAAAATTCTATAAAAATTAGGTACTGTTTAGTTTAGTGTGTTTGATTTTCTAGCCAATTTTGGCTATTTTTCACTGCTTAAAAACCATAAAAACTTAAAAACACCTAGAAACCCATACAAATTCCAATAAATAAATTAAAAATCCAAAAATAATAATTTTGGTACTCAAATTTTCCTTGGTTTACCTAGGTTACAGGAAAAATACCTCCAGGCCCTTTTGAGGCCCTTAGATAATTTATCTAAGGCTTTTGGGCCCGGCTGGACAGCACCTTGCATTTTTGCTACTGTTTGATTTTTAGAAAATAAAATACACATTAGAAAATTATCAAAAATTCACCAAAAACATTAAAAAACATAAAAAACATAAAAATATTTTTGTTTGAATTTTTGCTTGATTTTTGATGCATTAAATAATTTGCTAAAGTGTGATTGTTTTTGTTTTCTTTTATTTTCTTCACATATTAAAAATCCAAAAAAAAAACAATTAAAAACCACTAAAAATCCTTTGTATTTTATTTTATTCATTTTTACTACTTCGTAGGCCTTCGGCCAATCCGTGCTTCTTGAGTTCGACCCTGGGAGCTATACCAGGTTAAACACATAGCAGAACCGCTTGCTTTGGTTTTGATTGATTTTATTTGCTTTAAGTGGTTCATTTTTCTTGATTGACACATCCGAGTGATTGAGGTCGCAACGACCGTCTCAGTTACCTGATTGCCTTAGTTGCTCGGGATCCTTGTGTCATCAAAGGACATAATTGTAATAAAAATGCAATAAAATAAAGGGATAAATATTGCATTTAGGTACCTGGAGGGACCTAAATGCAAATAAAGAAAAACCGCCTGGGCCCGGTTGTAATTTTTCCATTTGAGCGTAGGGGCATAATTGTAATTTCCAAAAAGCTGGAGGTCTTCCCTGTAAATAACCCCAGGTGCGCACGTGAGGCACGCGCCTGGAGGACCAAAATGCAAAATCCGGAAATTCCTGGGTCTGGCGTGCAAATTACCCAGCACCTCACGTGCAAGGCACGTGAGGGCTAGGCTCGGGAGGAGACTTGTGGCTCGGGCCACGTGGCTGTGTCTGGACGTTCGGCATTAGGCTTGGAGGACCCGAGACTATAGGTCTGGAAGGAGGCTCGGGTCCACCACGTGGCGTCCTCTTGACCGTCCGATCCTGATGATCGGACGGTACCTGTAGCTCCTTCCTCCTCCGCGGCTCACCGGAGGAGGCGGGGCTCCGGCAAAGTCTCTGGAGCTCCTCCGTCTGTCGCCGACGCGCCTAATGGTCGGAGAAGCGAGCTGGGGGCGCTGCGAAGACGATGGGACTTCGGCGATGCTCCAAGGCTGATCGGAGCTGCGAGTTGAAGAAGCATCGTCAGAGGAGAAGAGCGTGAAGATGCTCCGACCTAAACTCCGACCATTGAACCTGCAAATGCCAGAAGAATAGCCGAAGCGTGCGCGCGAAGGTTTTGTGAGTAAGCTGGGGGCCGTGGGATGACTGGAAGCGGGGGCCCGGGGTCTCCTTCTCCGGCGAGGCGGCGAAGTAGGTGATCGGGGTGTTCGGGGGTCTGGAGAAGAGAGAAGTGGTTGGCGAGATTGCTGATGGTCGAGTGGAGCTCGTGGGAGGATCAGATGGGAGTGAAAGTGGTTGAAGGTGGCGTAATTAATCGGAGAAAATAAAGAAAAATAAAGACGAAAATCTCCTCGCCGGAGCGAGGAGTTGGCAGGGGAAATGGCCTGGGATTGAGCTCAGATGAGCTCAGGGGTCATCGCACGACGGGGGCGACCCTTTCCCAGTGCTCGGCGGTGCGCATAGACACCAGGACACGGTGGAGCACCGCCGTGGGTCAACACCAGGTTGAAACCGTCCTCGCCTTGACATTCCGCCCCTCCGCTGTCACCGGAGGGGCGAAGGATGCTAGGTTTAACCCAATAACGGTGGACAATGGCTCAGGTGGACGGAGGGTGGGTTAAATAGGCGGAGGCAGTCGGAGGTTATGGTGGTGGAGAGGTGTTTTTGGGAGGAGGTTTAGTGGCTATAGGTAACGGCCGAGGGTGTTTAATGGTGGCGCGGGGGTGGCGGAAGTATGGGCTACGTGGAGGAGCGTTTAGGAGCGGAAGGAGGTGACGGGTGCGGTGGCTAAAAAAGGAAAGGGGCGGCCGATCAGAGAGGCGTAACGTCTGGGGAGGAGAGGCTTCGGAGGTAGGAGACGAAGCTCGAGCCGTTGGATCGAGGGATCCAACGGCTGGGATAGGCGCGCGTATGGAGGGATGTGATCAGATCACTAGATCTGATCGTACGGTTGATACAGGAGCGCGAGGGAACGACTGTGATTGAGGCGGTGAGGAAAATCCGATGGTCTAGGTTTAGTGGATGACGTGGACTGTGGGGGAGCGTTGGATGGAGAGGGAATCGGAGGGCTGAGATGAGTGGAAGACGTGGCGGGTGGAGGAGCGTTAGGTGAGAGGTTGATCGGAGGGCTGTGGTTTAGGCGCCAGTTTGCGGTGGAGATCTGATCTGAAGATCAGATCCAATGGCTGTTGAATGAGGCGGGGTTGGACGGCAGGGATGGAGGCGATGCGGAGTCGATCCAATGGTCCAGGAAAAGGCCGGGTGGCGGGAAGGAGAGCGGGCCACGTGGGCGGCCCAGAGGGCGCCACGTGGCCCAATCAGATTAATTCAAAAATAAAAACAAAGAAAAATAGAAAAGAAAATAGTTAGGGGTCGAATTAGGAAAAAGTCACAACATGAAAGTTGCTCGCCTCGATGAGATCTACAACTTTCATGTTGGGCAAAAAGTCAAAAGAGGTCATCTGTACAAAAGCTATTTTTGGGGGTATTTTTAAGGGATAAAAACACCAAGTTTGTGGTTTTGAGATCTTTTTGTATTTTTTTATCTTTTTAAGGGTCGGTGAATTATAGACAACTTTTCTACCTAATTTTTAGGGGTTTTTGAGTGATAAAATAATTACAGAAAATAAGGGCAATTAATTACAAATAATTAAAGGCTAATTATGCACAATATGGTAACATGATAAAAATAGAGAATTAGAGGATATTTTATTGGCTTGTTTAAGCAGGGATTTTAATAAGGAGTTTTTAGCATGATGGATACGAGATTCATTAACCACCCCCTATGCTAAGGAAATCCGGACCGTTTACCGGCTACCCGTAGATCCTCACTGAGAAGTAGCTAATTGTTTTTGGTAGAATCAGTAGTCAATATGAAAAATCCGAGTTTGGGATCTAGCCTTAAGTGTCGTCTCTCGCTCACTCAGAAAATAGAAACATCCAAGGTCGGGGTTGCTCTCCCGCGGAAATTCTTGATTTTATGGGTTATTTTGAAATCGGCTATATTTAGCAGTCCCAATTTTTATTAGGTGATCACTGAAGAATTTTAAATGAATACAAAATACACGTCTACACCAGTTCCAATTTCCTTTAGAATTATGTGAAAAAAAAGAGGGAGAAATTCAGGAAAAGCCAATGCACGTGGAAAACTATGATGAATACTCAGTTAGAAGACTTACATTGAATCCTCGCAATCTTCGTGTGGGATGCAATACAAGAATTGAAAAATTACTCTAAATGAATGCAACCCGATGAAAAACCGTACCTAAGCAGAAAGTTCTATTTGCGGGAAAGAATTGAGTTAAATTTTGGCTAAATTGAACGGTCTATGTGCGTCTCAGTTAATGTGCAGTGTGGTTTAAGATCCTACGAGCATAAAAAAATATAAATGCTCTGAGAGCCGTATGTGGAGGTCTATCCTAATCACCACTCAAGTTGGGCCACACCCTCACCAGAGAGTGAAACAGGCCACGACACACCACAGAAGAGTTCAAAGTCTTTTTATACACGCGAGAGTCCAAACGGACACCACTGTAAATAAGCAATTAATTACAGAAATCTAAAAATTGCAGGAATTTAAAAATCTAGACTCTACGCTCTCTCACGACTCGACTCGATCTTAAATTAATTGCGGATTTTTAGGAGGTCGATGAAGATGCTTCGGTTTTTGAAAAATCGCTCCACGTATGCCGTGTACCTCGCAAGAAAAATAAGAGAAATAATGTAAGAGAGTGACTTAAAAAATGATAAAATAAACAAGAAAAAATAAATGCAGAAAATAAATGGAATTTACAATGAAAAATTCTGGGGTCAGACTACCCGAATACGGAAAACCGAACGAAAATTTCCAAGACAAAAATCTAAGCCGTTTGCCTCCTCGGCAACGGCGCCATCTGACGAGTCCGTAATCGCTGAGTTAAGAAGTTGTCTTTAATTGTTCTTGCGTAAAATGATTAGTCGTGCGTTGTAGACGGCAATCGGAATCGGTCAAGAAAATAACCACACAAAATGTTCTTCAATTTTATTAATGCGGTTTTATGTTTATTTTACTTGGACAAGTCCCAAGGTCGATCACAAGGATGCAAAGGCACAACCTAAAGTTATGTCTATCAATATTCATTCACGATTTTCGAGGCGATTTTTTTTGGAATTTTCAATGTATGAAGGGATGCAAAGTGCAGTTTTGGCCTACTTTAGGGACTGAAATGTAAATTACATTCAAATGATGTCCGAAAATATGAAACTTAGCCACAATGTAAAATACGATGAAATGTATGCACTGTATTTTTTTTTGGAATTTTTGGATGCAATATGAATTTTTTTATGAATTTTTAAATGCAAACAAAATGGATTTCAATATTTAATTATAATAAATATTAAACCTAATTATTTTCAAGGAATAAAATTATTTAAGATCTATCACATAGTAATGGATCTTAGAAAAATCCTAAACCTCAAAAATGTGAGATCTAATACCTATTAAAAATTAAACACTAAAATATACAAAATGATTTTTACAGGGCAAATGATGAAGGCAAATGCAATTCTTTTTGGGCACAATGTCAAGTATAATTAATTCTACAATATATGATTTTTCGGGGATTTTTAGAGCAATGGTTAATCAACTATGAATTTCAGGACAAGAAATGGGTAAAATATGCAAATTTCCACAAAATAATTAATTATTAATTAACCATAGATCACAAAAATGCCCACAATATGTCAAAGTGTAGAGAATTAATTGACAAACATCATGCTATTTTTAAATAAATAAAAAATGTAGAGAAGATGTTCAAAACAGAGGGGGAACACAGGGGTACAGATGCAAGATAAGTAAAATAAATAATAATGCAAAGGGATTTTTATGTAATTACCGATAATTCTGGGGGGTGATATGCAAAATTACCAGAAGGGCACGTGCGCAGCACGTGCCCTCTGGTTGGCGGGAGCTGAAGTGCGATAAGAGGAACGCCTAGGGGGGTCTTCTGCAATTTGACCCACGGTCACGTGCAAAGCACGTGACTTGGGCGATGACGTAGTGTTGAGGTCGTCCCTCACACACGTGTGAATCACGTGCGGGGGGTGATGAATACCCATTCATCACTCTTTATTCTTATATTTTAGCTACAAAAACCTATGCAAATGCATGTAGATACTTGTAAATAGGAAAAATTAGCAAAAGCATGCATTGTGTAAAAACCTATAATTAGCATGTTTTTGTGCAAAAATAAAAGAATAAAGATTAAAAAGAAAAAGAGGGAAATATTTAGAATAAATATTGAACAACTTAACCCAAGGGAGGGCTCAGCATGGGCCTGACCGCATAAAAGCCAAGTAGAGGGAGATAGGGGCTCATATGTATATATTTGTAAATAAATAAAATTATATTTTCCTCACCCAAAAATATGCTTGTACATATTTGTATATATTTAGAGAATATCAAAAACAAAATAAAAAGTTAAAAATCAAAAAGATTAAAAATATCCTTTCACCATGTACATAGACCATACCCCTTTATTTATTTAACCTTGCAAATAAATAAAATCATTTTCTAAACTTTTTGTAAATATTCTATATTATATATTGTAAATAAATAAAATAAAAAGAATCAAAACAAAAATCAAATAAAAATTACAAAATTCAAAATATAAAAAGACATTGTACATATACCTTGTATATAGATGTATATATCTATTTATTTCACCTATGTATATAAATAATTAAAATCAAATAAAAATACCCTTTTATTCCTCATTTTATTCTATAAATAAATAAAATATAAAATAGGAGTAAAATTGTATAAAAATAATAATTAAAAATCAAAAAATCAAAAACATCCATATTGTACACATACCTATGTATAGCCATATAGTGTAAATACCTTAGTTTTATTTCCAAAAATTAATTAAAAATCACCAAAAAAATAGAGAAAAATAAAATAAAAATAATTCATGTTTTAAGTTTTTGGAAAATCGGCCATTTGCTGCCTTATTTTTGAGTTTCAAACATCCTCCACGTGGCAGCACCTCATTGGCCCACGGAGATGTTGACCTCCGGTCAACTCCCTCCGCGGACCGTCTTCTCCAGCGGATCTCGCGCCCGACCCGTTTTCTCCTCTTTTTCTGCGCTCGATCCGCCCGCCATTTGCGCAAACCCCGGGTCCTAATCCTTCTTCTTGCATCAGAGACCAACGCCCGGGGGATTGCATCGGGGTCCGCGCTCCATGCTACCCTACCCGACCGGCCTTAGTCGGGTCTGCTCCCATATATATCTCGAGCTCCGCCACCTTCAATCGGCATCTTTGGCTCCCCATTCTTTGTCCCGTGACCTCCACAGCAACCCCCGAGGTGACAGCTCTCGGTTGCCCGTGTCACAACGAGGAGAGAGTGGCCGGACCACTGATCCGGCGAGTTAGCACCGCCGTGCTCCGCCCAGAGCAGGAGCTCGAGCCTCGGGCCGAGACAACCCTTGAGGCCACGACCAGGAGCTACCCCAGCTCCAGCATAGTCTCCTCGACCGCCCAGGTAATCCCTTAGCTTCTCTATTTAGCCTAATTTCTATTTTGCCCCAATCCGCTCCGCCGCCGTGTTCCATCGATTCCGACCACCTCCCGCGTCCGTTCGATCATCGGAACCCAGATTCACCTCCGCCTTCCCTCCGCGCACCTTCTCCGCCCCTCCGTTCAACCCAGCTCGCACAGGAGCTGGGATTCGAATCCCCTCGCCGTCGCTTCGCCGGGATTCGTCTGCTCCGACGCACAAGACCACGTCCACGACGCCTAACCGGGTCGAGGCATTTTGCCCTCGACCCGCGAAGCTTCTGAGCTACTTTGCAGGATCAGAGGAGGCCATCTGAGGCCTCCCAACATTCGGGCCAGGAGCTATCCTCCGCCGACCTCGCCGGAGCCCCTCCCGGGCTCGGTTGGGCCATCGGAGGCCACCATCAGCTGCGGAGCTTCATCGCGCATCTTCTCCGATCTCCGGAAGCAGCAGACGAGGATCCCAGCACTCGCACGAGGCCGGCGAAACTCGCCGGCCACCTGTTCTTCGAGGATCTTCAGCCGCCGTCCGATCAGCCTCGACCTCCAGTTTTCATCTCGTCCATCCATTCCCGGAGGAACAGCCACCGTCCGATCCTTGGAGAGGAGATCTGGAGCACCCACCAGCGTACCCGTCAGATCATCCACGTGGAGCGCATCCGACGGCCCGCTTAATAAAGGGTAAATTACCCTTAGGCCCAGCTCTTGTTTCTATTTAGTTTTAGTCCTGTAAATATTCTAGCAAGTTGTTTTAGTTTAGGGTTATTTGCACATCGGACCTCGCACTTTAGTCTATTTGCATTTATGCCCCTGTGAGTGTTTGCCACGTGCTTCGTCACGTGTATGTTTGGTGTAATTGCAAGATATTCCCTGTAGTTCTGGATGTTAATTAATGAATGAAAACTTTTTAGTATTTGCATATATGCCCCTGTGAGTGTTTAATTGCGCATGTGCGTTTATTTGGTGGGTTAATTGCAACACAGCCCCCTGGACTTTTGGTACGAGTTACCAAAAGGTCCTCGGGACTTGTTTTATTTACAAAGAGGTCCCTGAGTGCCCCAGGCACGTGCCGCGTGCGTGCGTTGCTGGGTATTTTGCACCTGGACCCCCAGAACTTCGGGTATTTGCACTTTAGTCCCTGTGCACAGTGCCCTCTTTTGATTTTTGAATAAAATATCAAATCACCTCCAAATTCGATGAAAATTTGACACATGGCTCCTGCCATGTTGTAGGATTTTTGAGAATTTTTGAGGACATTTTTGAGTTTATTTGTTATTTTTAAAAATTCAAAAACCTTTATTTCAGCTACTGTCTAGAGTTAAAAATCCAAAAAAAATATAAAAACCCCCTCAAAAGTTCTATAAAAATTAGGTACTGTTTCTTTTGCGTTCCTTGATTTTCTAGCCAATTTTGGCTATTTTTCATTACTTAAAAACCATAAAAACTTAAAAACACCTAAAAACTCATAAAAATCACATTAAATAATCTAAAAACCAAAAACAATAATTTTGGTGCTCAAATTTTCCTTGTTTTCTCTAGTATACAGGAAAATTACCTCCAGGCCCTCTTGAGATTTTTAGATATTTTATCTAGGGATTTTGGGCATGGCTGGACAGTACCCATCCTTTTTGTTACTGTTTGATTTTTAGTAAATAAACTATACATCCGAAAATTATCAAAAATTAACCAAAAACATTAAAAAACCTAAAAAACATAAAAAAATTTTTGTTTGAATTTTTGCTTGATTTTTGACACATTTAATAATTAGCTAAAACTTGCTTGCTTTTGTGTTTCCTTTGTTTTCTTCACATTTAAAAATCCAAAAAAATATAAAAATCACTAAAAATCATTAAAAATACTTGTCTTATTTTATTTTTACTACTTCGTAGGCCTTTGGCCAACCCGTGCTCCTTGAGTTCGACCCTGGGTGCTATACCAGGTTAATCTCATAACTGGACTGCTATCCGTTGTTTTGATCGATCTTTGATTTATTGAGTGGTCCGATTTTTCTTGATATACATGGTTTGATTGCTCGGATCACAACGACCCTATTTCTGTACCTCATACCCTACTGATCAGGCCTGTTATCAGAATGGCGCCGTTGTCGGGGAGCACGGCTTAGTAGTTCGTTTTATTTTCATTTTCGTCTTTGTTTTCGCGGCTTTTCGCGGCTCTTCGGAGCTCGCGGCTTTTCGCGGTTTTTGTTTATAGTTTCCTTTTGTTTTATTCTGCTTTATTTTTATTTTCTTTTGTTTTTGTTTTTGATTGATTTTGTGTGACTATTGTATTTTATATTTTTGCATATATACCCTCACTTTTAATTTTCACTTCTTTTTCCTTATTTGATTATTTTTGCTGGTCTGACCACTTATCTCTTTGTCTTGCGAGGGCCCAAGGACCGCGGAGGCGACTTTCGAGGAGCCGGTGCAGCGGAGGAACTTGGAGGCGGCTTCTTTCTCTACGAAGCCGCAGGAGAGAGCGAGAGGGAGAGAGTTGAGTGGGTGAGGTTAGATTAGGTTTTTATTTCATTTATATTATTATTGTAATAATACAGGGACAGGACATGGACCTTTGTGACTTGACCGTAGCGGGTCTGTTTCACCGAGCACCGGTGTGCTCGGGGGACCCTTTAGGACCTTCACGGTTTTTCGCGGCTTTCTTCGCGGTTTTATTTTTCTTTTATTCTGTCTTTTCCGGTTTTTCGCGGTTTTTGCTCGAGCCCCTAGATTTAGGATTTTCTGGTGAATGTGCCGTAATTAGTAGGATCCACACACCTAATTGCATATCTGTTCCCATAGATCGATTAATTGGACCTACTTAAAAAACATAATAAAAATAACCGATTCATTTGCCTCCGTAGCCTACGTGCCGCAGCCCGTCCTGTAAAGCGCTTACTCCTACCCCTGATTTGTCGGACAGAGGAGGGACGGGCCAAGAACGGACTCTTTGGCTTGGAGGTCGGTGACCGGTTAGACGACTCTTCGCTAGACTTGCTCGTCTAGGACTCGGTTTTACCGCTGCATCATTTAGGTTAGTTTTATTTCTGTCTTTACTTTTATGCGCGGATCATATTGCATGTAGAGTGCTGGAGACATGTACGCATTTCTGACTTTGCATGCATCATTGATTTTTCGTGCATCGGCTTTTTCGTCTTCTCCCCCTGTTTTGGACTTAATAATCAGGAGAACCGAAAAATTCGTTAGGCCTTTTGTTTGCTTTGAAAAATACTAAAAAAGTGAAACCATAAAATTGGGACTGCTAAAATTATTGATCTAAAAACCGCTCACCCTAAAAACTTTGTCTTGGGGAGAGCAACCCCCTCATTGTTTGGTTTGGATGCGCGAGAGAGTGACCCGCACCCTAGGTAGAGCCCCCCGTTGCTAGTCCCGACCGATTACCGACTCTTCCGTGCGGGCCAGTCGGTTGGGTTAGCATCGGATATCCCAACAGGTCACGTAAGCGCTCTGATATTCTGTTTGTTCACCAAAATAAAATCGACAAGATAATTTGACCGAACTTTCACGGTCTTCAGCTCGCGTTGCGTTGGTGAACCGGGGGTTTGTTTTCTGATCGTAATTTTTCCAGATCTCATCCGCCTTACTCGCCAGATCAAGATGATGGGTAGACGGTCTCTTAGGCAGCCTCTGGCTGCACTGCTTTCGGGCGCGTCTACCTCATCATCTAGGTTGGCTCGCGAGAGCTCAGACCCGCTCTCCGAGCCCGAGTACGACTCCACCCTGTTCCCCCTCGACCCCCTTTCTGATCTACCTAAGAGACACGAGCCCGAGGAGAGATTGATACATTTGACAGCACTTGAGTTGGGCTCGTTTGATTTTGCAGACGTCGACATGGCCGGAGCCGGCAGTTCAGACGATCACTCCCGTCAGCCAGAGCATATTGTACTAGACCAGGGAGCGATCAACTCCACCCTGATCGCGTCACTCGATACAGTCCAGCAGCAGCTCCGCGATCGGGGAGTATTTATGATTGAGATGAGGCAAGAGTTGGAGAGGCTCAGAGCAGAGCGAGACCAGCAGAGCGAGCCCGAGGAGCCCGATGATGCATAGGCACAAGCCGCAGCAGCAGCCGCGGCCGTCGCCGCAGCAGCAGCAGCCGCAGGAGCAGGAGGACCATCACGACCGATGCGGGATTTACACAATCCCGGATCTACTCTGATGCATCACTGGGTAGTGGTGCCGGCGATCGTGGGGGACTTCAAGTTCCCCCCGAACACCCTGCAGATGCTACCCCGCTTCCACGGACTCGCCACTGAGGAGCCCCACCTTCACCTCCAGGAGTTTCTGATGATCTGCAGTACTGTCCACGACCGGCATGTGGACCAGGACACGATCCGGATGATAGCCTTCCCGTTTTCACTGGCAGATAGAGCAGCCACCTGGCTGAAGCATCTTGGGAGGTTCGTCTATACCTGGGAGCAGCTCCGCACCGAGTACTTGAACAAGTACTATCCACTCGGGCGGACGAATGCAGCGAGGGCCCTGATCAGCAACTTCTCCATGTTCCCCAACGAGCAGTTTCACGAGGCATGGGAGAGGTTCCGAGAGCTTCTGGACAGATGCCCGTACCACGACATCACGAAGCCGAACCTTGTGCAGAGCTTCTTTAGCGGGTTGACACCAGAGCTATAGGGCCTGGTGAATGCTTCTTGCGGCGGGTCCTACTTCGCCAAGGACCACGACCAGGTCTGGGCCATCTTCGAGGAGATGGCTGAGAACTACATGGTGATGTCTCAGACCAGGTTGTATACTCAGAAGACCCAGCCACAGCAGCCAGGACCCGTGCAGTACCAGCGGATAGCACGGGTAGATGCAGGTCCATCCAGTTCGTCCGCAGCCGCAGCAGCACAGGCAGAGTCATCAGCTGCGGACATGGGCATTATCAGCGAGAAGCTGGACCGCATGGAGCTGATAGAGAAGAAGCAGTGCCAGGGTATCACGCAGATAGAGCAGATGGCACAGGTTCTGAGCGACATGAAGACACAGCTCATGTGTCTCCAGGAGGCACAGACGGCTTCTCAGCCCCGTCTTCAGTCGCGAGGCAATGCCGGCAGCAGCATCAGCTCGTCCCAGCGCTCCAGCACCCACGTGCAGCCTAGACAGGTCCATTCTGTACAGGCGGAGCCGTACCAGCAGCCGCAGCCCACCTACCAGTCCCCACCATCTCCAGAGATGCAGATAGTGGTCTACCAGCCGGACCAGCCTCTGACAGTACTCCCGCCAGCCCCCTACGATGCCGAGCCGTTGATGGATGTCAACGGGATTTGGTATGACCGCCCCCAGCCTGGGATCCGACGAGACCATCCCGGATTCAGGTGGGGGAGTGGTGGTACCCAGCCCCAGCAGCAGCCGTCAGGACAGGGAGGGCAGTACTCCCAGCAGAGAGACCAGCACCAGCCGCAGCAGCAGCCCCCAGCATATCAGCAGCACCAGTCATCCTTCGGTCCGCGTCCCTATCAGCAGCAGGGACAGTCATGGAGACGTGAGCAGCAGGCTCACCCGGGATATCAGCAGCAACACCCTCCTTCATATCCCTCTTACCAGCACCAGCCACAGCAGTTCCAGCAGCCTCACCCACAGAGAGGCCACCCGTCGGGCTCCCACGAGAGCCCCGCTTTGGATGACATCGCCCGCCTCCTCACGGACCAGCAGGCAACATTCAGACGGGAGATGGACGAGTTCTGCTAGGAGATGCGGGACATGGTGAGAGGGAAGGCCGCCATACCAGCCCAGATAGAGCCGAATCCGAACAACCTCAAGAGGAAATCTGAGCAGGTAGTACATACTGAGTTTGCCACTCCTAGTGACCCCTTTGATGATACATCTTCGGATCTATTTGATGCTGATTTTGTCACACTTAGGAGCGGTAGGACCCCAGCAGGCGGCGGCGCCTCATCTGAGCTTCACCACGAGGACACTTCAGAGGCGCCACATGAGGAGGAGGAGAGCGGTACTGAGGCCGCTCCAGATGATGACGGTGGCACTGAAGCCACCAAGGATGCTGATCCCACCGGCGGTACTGAGGCCGCCGCTTCACCAGTTCGAGGAGGTGGTACTGATGCCACCAGTTCAGCCGAGCCAGCCCGCGGTACTGAGGCCGCACGACGTCTACCAGCAGCAGCAACAGAGCCAGCCCGTGGTGGTACTGAGGCCACCGGTGTTTGTGCAGATAGAGATGATGTTTTTCCTCGTATTCCTGTATCTCAGAACTCTGTTGTGAATAAAGGAAAAGGTTTACTTTCTTCTGGTCCCACTGTGGTGCATGATGTATGTGTGGATCCGGTCCTTGAACCGCCTAGACCTTTTCCTAGTCCTTCATCTGAGAAGGACCCAGTGATCCCCTTCCCTAGAGCCCTTCAAATGGGGAAGGGGAAGAAAAATGATCCAAAAAAGAGAGAGCTTGAGGAGTTCAGCCAGAGCATGATTGATCGATTCCACATCCAGCTGACCCTCCAGGAGGCTTTGCAGCACATCCCCCTTCTCCAGCGATCTTTGAGAGAGAGGACTACAGTCAGGAGGAGGAGGAACCACACTTCAGAGATACATGTGCTGACGAAAGCCACGTGCTTTGCGATCCAGAACCGACTGCCAGCCAAGAGGCCAGATTCAGGGGCCCCGTATGTCAGATGCCAGATTAGTGAGCAGAGGTTCGACCGTACTCTTCTAGATAGCGGATCGTCGATCAACCTTCTTCCGGCAGCCCTTCTCGACCGCTTCGAGTTGGGCACTCTTCGACAGAGCAGGACAGTCCTTCAGTTCGCTGATCGATCTGTCAAGAGGCCGAAGGGGTTATTACGAGATGTTATCGTCACGATTCAGGGCCTGAAATTCCCCGTGGACTTCGTAGTGTTGGACATGGAGATCCCTGAGTCAGTGGCCGATACCCCCATCATCCTTGGTCGTCCGTTCTTGGCCACAGCCAAGGCGATGACTGATCATGATAGCGGGAAGGTGTACTTTTGCGTCCAGGGCGAGAGTATACAAATAGAGACGGTCGAGGACTACAGAGCTAGATTCAGAGCCCGCTCAGATGCGAGTACAGATTCAAAGCAGCTGACAGACACAGAGCCAGACATCCACCAGGACTGTGATTTTGTGATCACAGATGATGAGGCAGCTTGGGCAGATCTTGAGACACAGACCATCCTCTCACTTTCAGATACAGCTGATGCCGAGATGATAGCAGAGGAGAGTCTGGAGAGCACAGCCCTGGTTCAGGATACCATTGAGGCAGCAGAGCCGGTCCTTGATCGCAGCACGATGATTAGTGATGGTGGTGCTGAGGCCACCTTGTTTTCCGGTGGTACTGATGCCACCGCGGTTGATACAGATCCCTCGGATTCAGAGTCTGATTGGGTCGATTGTGATGATCAGATGCCAGACCTGATTCCACCTGAGCCTACAGATGAGGAGGAGGTAGAGGCAGAGCAGACCAGAGACAGTGCAGTTGAGCCGCCTTCCCCCGATCCAGTTTGCGAGAGTACGCTTTCACTTTCCCAGGCAGATTTGGCCGACCTTGCAGCTTTCACTCAGTTTCTTCCGTAGCCAGATTTGCCGGCACCCAGCATTCCAGAGCTGAAGCCGCTCCCTACTTCGCTGAAGTATCGATTCCTTGCGGGCGAGCCAGAGATGTACCCAGTCATCATCTCCGCCGAGTTGACTGGAGAGCAGGAATCCCGTTTGATGGGGGTTCTTGAAAAGAACCGCAAGGCGATCGGATGGAGCGTAGCAGATCTCCATGGGATTAGTCCATCAGTGTGCTCCCACCATATCTATCTCGAGGATGGGGCAAAGCCGTCGCGTGAGTTCCAGCGGCGTCTTAACCCCAACCTGAGAGAGGTTGTGATGAAGGAAATATCAAAATGGTGGGGTGCAGGTTTTATTTATCCCATTTCCGACTCCAAGTGGGTTAGCCCCTTGCATGTGGTGCCCAAGAAGACGGGCATCACGACTGTGATCAGTGAGTCGGGAGAGGAGATCGCTACACGAGTACCCACCTCTTAGAGGGTTTGTGTTGACTACAGGAGACTCAACCAAGCCACCAAGAAGGACCATTTCCCCCTGCCTTTTATTGATCAGATCATTGAGAGACTGGCAGGGAAGAGCCATTATTGCTTCCTGGATGGGTACTCGGGCTACAACCAAGTGGCCATCGCTCCTGAGGACTAGGAGAAGACCACCTTTACATGTCCCTTCGGCACATATGCTTTTCGACGCATGCCATTTGGGCTATGCAACACCCCTGCGACTTTTCAGAGATGCATGCTGTCGATCTTCTCGGACATGGTAGGGGAGTGTTTGGAGGTCTTCATGGATGATTTCTCGATCTACGGCGACGGATTCGACTCCTGTCTTGACTGCCTAGACCGAGTACTCCAGCGATGTATTGAGTATCATTTGGTGCTATCTTGGGAGAAGAGTCACTTCATGGTGACTCAAGGGACGGTGCTTGGCCACATCATCTCCAACAGGGACATGGAGGTTGATCCGGCCAAGGTTGATGTCATTAGGAAACTCGCACCGCCGTCCAATCTGAGGCAGCTACGGTCATTTCTGGGGCACGTTGGATTTTATCGGAGATTTATTCAGGATTTCAGCAGGATTGCCCGACCGTTGACTGACCTCTTGACGAAAGACACCGAGTTCCTTGTCGATGACAAGTGTCTTTCGTCGTTTGCTACTCTCCAGCAGTGTGTCATTGAGGCTCCTGTCCTTCAGCCACCTGATTGGTCTCTCCCATTCGAGATCATGACGGACGCCTCCGATTTTGCCGTAGGGGCAGTGCTGGGACAAAGGAGGGATGGAGTGCCATTTGCTATACACTATGCTAGCCGCACATTGGATTCCGCCCAGCGGAATTATACAGTCACAGAGAAGGAGATGCTAGTAGTAGTGTTCGCCCTAGATAAGTTCAGATCATATATCATCGGATCTAGAGTGACTTTGTTTACAGATCACACCGCCATCAGGTACCTCATGGCAAAGAAGGATGCCAAGGCCAGACTGACTCGATGGATCCTTCTACTCCAGGAGTTCGACATTGAGATCAAGGATAAGCCTGGAGTCAAGAATGTGGTGGCGGATCATCTCTCCCGACTAGAGCAACCTGAGGATTCTGAGCAGATTGACCCTATTAGAGATACCTTCCCAGATGAGGCGATCCTTGCTATCGTCTCACTCCCATGGTATGCCGATATTGTGAACTTTCTCGTTGCTGGGAAAGTCCCACAAGATTGGCCCAGGCAGAGGCTTGAGACCTTCCTTGCGAAGGCCAAGTCCTACCATTGGGAGGATCCCATCCTTTACCACGAAGGAGGGGATAGCGTCTGGCGTCGGTGTATTCCTCAGGAGGAACACCATAGCGTCCTCACTTACTGCCACAAGCTTGAGGCAGGAGGACATCATTCTGGGAGGAGAACGGCACAGAAAGTGCTCCAGTCTGGCTTGTGGTGGCCTACCCTCTTCAAGGACTCAGATGAGTTCGTGAAGAGGTGTACTGACTGTCAGAGGATGGGCACTTGTGGACATCGTGATATGATGCCGATGCAGCCCATTCACTTCTGTGAGGTTTTCGACGCATGGGGCATCGATTTCATGGGTCCATTCCCTAAGAGTCAGGGATTTGAGTACATTCTGTTGGCCGTTGACTATGTGAGTCGTTGGGTGGAGGCTATCCCCACCCGAGCCGCTGATGCGAGGACCGTTTGCAGATTTTTGAGGAGGCATATCATCACGCGGTTCGGGGTTCCACGAGTTCTGATTTCTGATGGGGGATCCCACTTCATCAACGACCAGGTGAAGGCACTTGCTAGCGAGTTCGGCATAGACCATCGTGTTGCTACACCTTACCATCCACAGACGAATGGTCTAGCCGAAGTGTCGAATAGGGAGATCAAGACTATTCTGCAGAAAGTCGTCCGCCCTGACCGAAAGGATTGGTCACAGCTTTTGGACTCGGTCTTGTGGGCATATAGGACGTCTTTCAAGACACCTTTGGGCACATCTCCCTTTCGCCTCGTGTATGGCAAGCCATGCCATTTACCTGTTGAGCTGAGGCACAAGTCACTTTGGGCAGTTACAGACATACTTATGTATCCAGATGGTATGGGAGACCAGAGGAGGGCAGAGCTAGCTGCCCTGGAGGAGCTTAGAGATGCAGCTTTCTCAAGCAGCCTACATTATAAGGAGAAAGTCAAGGAGTGGCATGATTCTCATATCAGCCACAAGCATTTTGAGATTGGACAGAGAGTATGGCTGTTTGATGCGAGGCTTAGATTATTTCCAGGGAAGCTACAGAGCAAATGGAAAGGACCTTATCTGGTTAGGAAGGTACACGACAACGGTAGCATCGACATATCTGAGTTGTCTTCTGAGAGTACCTTCCGAGTGAACGGCCAGCGGCTCAAGCCATTTCTAGATCATGAGCCGCGGGTCATTGATATTGCCCCTATTCATTTTGCGTGAGATGTGGTCTTTGACTCACATCTAATGCATCTCACGCCTGAGTTTCACTGATCTTCCGCTGTATATAGATCCAGATGTCCATATCATCACATTCTTTAGTCCCACATCCCTTTCTTCATCTTGTGATTATGCTATACTTAGGGTGCACTTTACCCTAAGTATAGGGGGGATGTGAGACCTTTTGGGTATTTCTTTTGTTTCTGTCTACCCCTGTTTTGTTGCTTATACTTAGGGATATTTCACCCTAAGTATAGGGGGGGTAGACCCTGTACATTCTCCACTCGGTTTTCCCTTAGTAGACAGCCTGCTATACTTAGGATTACTTGATCCTAAGTATAGGGGGGAAACCTGAGTCCCTCTTGACTTTTCATTCCCTTTTGTATAGCCTTTCTTTTCACTTCCCTATACATAGCACGAGTTATATCTTCTTCATCGCTCTTGACTCTGAGGACATCGTTCGAGCTAAGTATAGGGGGGTGTGTATATATTTCATATATACTTTAGCCATAACTCGTACTTTGTGTGAGTGTGTTAATAAATAAAAATGGCTAAAAACCACAAAAATTAAAAATTTTCATGTACATAATCTTCTTTTATTTGCACATACATAGCTAGTGTACAAATTATTTTTGTAAAAATGATTTCAAAAATCTTTTGTGTAAATTTGTGTAAATACCTTTTGCAAAACTTGCACTTCATGCATCATCATTCATGATTTCAAAACATTTTTCAAAAATTTTGCATGATTGTAAATTTTGTGTAAATAAGCATCTGTTTGTACATATGTATATAGTTTTTCTGGATGATAGTTGGCATTTAAACCAGCCTGGAATCAAATTGAGAAATGGAGCTTGATTAAGATCTTAATCCACCTAATTTCTAAGAGGAACCTTATAGGGCTTAGGTTTAAGGCTTTTCAGGTCCATGGTGACTTAATTCTTTGAGTCCACTAGGCTATGATCACATGTCATCTCAATGAGCCTAAGTAGAGCACTTAACAATAACACATGACTCATATAGATTATGGCTTTACTTGGACAACCGCACTATGCACCGAGCTCTCTACGGATGAGGTGGTGAGGAGGCAGTCTTCCTTAGCTTGGGGTAGCATATGAGGGTAGTACTTCTAGGCGGAACCTCTCTTCTTCTTATAGTGAAGGAAGTGCGTCTCAACTTGGTCTGGTTGCCATGAGGTCTAACGACGGGAGTTGTGGGTTGCAATAAAGCTTCAAAAGAGGGATAGTCTACTGGCTCAAGAGGAAAAACTCCTTGTATATATGCTGCACATGTATATGTTGTACAGATGCACTTGAAAAAAAATGTGCAAAAAGAAAAGAACTCCAAAAAAGTGGTGGGTCTGAGAGAAAATGATAATCCCACCGGAGTAGGTATATAAGTGCAATAAGCAAAGCTTGGTTTCATGATCCACCTGTTGTACCTTGCAGCAGGGAGACTTGGCTACACTGGTCAAGCTCCCAAGGGTACTTGGCTACACTGGCCTTGACCCATTCTCTTCTTCCCCCTCTTCTTGAGCCGGTTGTACTTGAACTTAGAAGGGAATACCCCGCTCCTCGAGGAAAGAGTGGCCAGATTGAGGTCATAGAGTTACCTTGTTAGGGAGGGTTGTCAAGTTGCCATTTCTGAGGTGGAGAGCTTAGACTTCACATTCACAGGACAGGGAAAGATTCATGGTCTTCAGGGTTTGTGATTGATGACTTGTTCTGATCTGGAGCATTGAGGAGTCTTGATTATAGAGTGGTGGAACTTAGTGGCTGTTAGGTTTTAAGCTTAAGTCTAAACAAGGTTCCGACACATAAATAATCCAAAGATCTGATTGAGCTCCATACCTCAATTTAATGAAGGCAAGTTTAATAATCAACCTTGATCCATGTACATCCTCTTTTTCTTTTTCTTTTTTTTCACTTCTTTTTCAAATAAGTGTTTGCTAAGGGACTAGCAAAGTATAGTATAGGGGGGTGATGAATACCCATTCATCACTCTTTATTCTTATATTTTAGCTACAAAAACCTATGCAAATGCATGTAGATACTTGTAAATAGGAAAAATTAGCAAAAGCATGCATTGTGTAAAAACCTATAATTAGCATGTTTTTGTGCAAAAATAAAAGAATAAAGATTAAAAAGAAAAAGAGGGAAATATTTAGAATAAATATTGAGCAACTTAACCCAAGGGAGGGCTAAGCATGGGCCTGACCGCATAAAAGCCAAGTAGAGGGAGATAGGGGCTCATATGTATATATTTGTAAATAAATAAAATTATATTTTCCTCACCCAAAAATATGCTTGTACATATTTGTATATATTTAGAGAATATCAAAAACAAAATAAAAGTTAAAAATCAAAAAGATTAAAAATATCCTTTCACCATGTACATAGACCATACCCCTTTATTTATTTAACCTTGCAAATAAATAAAATCATTTTCTAAACTTTTTGTAAATATTCTATATTATATATTGTAAATAAATAAAATAAAAAGAATCAAAACAAAAATCAAATAAAAATTACAAAATTCAAAATATAAAAAGACATTGTACATATACCTTGTATATAGATGTATATATCTATTTATTTCACCTATGTATATAAATAATTAAAATCAAATAAAAATACCCTTTTATTCCTCATTATATTCTATAAATAAATAAAATATAAAATAGGAGTAAAATTGTATAAAAATAATAATTAAAAATCAAAAAAATCAAAAACATCCATATTGTACGCATACCTATGTATAGCCATATAGTGTAAATACCTTAGTTTTATTTCCAAAAATTAATTAAAAATCACCAAAAAATAGAGAAAAATAAAATAAAAATAATTCATGTTTTAAGTTTTTGGAAAATCGGCCATTTGCTGCCTTATTTTTGAGTTTCAAACATCCTCCACGTGGCAGCACCTCATTGGCCCACGGAGATGTTGACCTCCGGTCAACTCCCTCCGCGGACCGTCTTCTCCAGCGGATCTCGCGCCCGACCCGTTTTCTCCTCTTTTTCCGCGCTCGATCCGCCCGCCATTTGCGCAAACCCCGGGTCCTAATCCTTCTTCTTGCATCCGAGACCAACGCCCGGGGGATTGCATCGGGGTCCGCGCTCCATGCTGCCCTACCCGACCGGCCTTAGTCGGGTCTGCACCCATATATATCTCGAGCTCCGCCACCTTCAATCGGCATCTTTGGCTCCCCATTCTTTGTCCCGTGACCTCCACAGCAACCCCCGAGGTGACAGCTCTCGGTTGCCCGTGTCGCAGCGAGGAGAGAGTGGCCGGACCACTGATCCGGCGAGTTAGCACCGCCGTGCTCCGCCCAGAGCAGGAGCTCGAGCCTCGGGCTGAGACAACCCTTGAGGCCACGACCAGGAGCTACCCCAGCTCCAGCATAGTCTCCTCGACCGCCCAGGTAATCCCTTAGCTTCTCTATTTAGCCTAATTTCCATTTTGCCCCAATCCGCTCCGCCGCCGTGTTCCATCGATTCCGACCACCTCCCGCGTCCGTTCGATCATCGGAACCCAGATTCACCTCCGCCTTCCCTCCGCGCACCTTCTCCGCCCCTCCGTTCAACCCAGCTCGCACAGGAGCTGGGATTCGAATCCCCTCGCCGTCGCTTCGCCGGGATTCGTCCGCTCCGACGCACAAGACCACCTCCACGACGCCTAACCGGGTCGAGGCATTTTGCCCTCGACCCGCGAAGCTTCTGAGCTACTTTGCAGGATCAGAGGAGGCCATCTGAGGCCTCCCGACATTCGGGCCAGGAGCTATCCTCCGCCGACCTCGCCGGAGCCCCTCCCGGGCTCGGTTGGGCCATCGGAGGCCACCATCAGCTGCGGAGCTTCATCGCGCATCTTCTCCGATCTCCGGAAGCAGCAAACGAGGATCCCAGCACTCGCACGAGGCCGGCGAAACTCGCCGGCCACCTGTTCTTCGAGGATCTTCAGCCGCCGTCCGATCAGCCTCGACCTCCAGTTTTCATCTCGTCCATCCATTCCCGGAGGAACAGCCACCGTCCGATCCTTGGAGAGGAGATCTGGAGCGCCCACCAGCGTACCCGTCAGATCATCCACGTGGAGCGCATCCGACGGCCCGCTTAATAAAGGGTAAATTACCCTTAGGCCCAGCTCTTGTTTCTATTTAGTTTTAGTCCTGTAAATATTCTAGCAAGTTGTTTTAGTTTAGGGTTATTTGCACATCGGACCTCGCACTTTAGTCTATTTGCATTTATGCCCCTGTGAGTGTTTGCCACGTGCTTCGTCACGTGTATGTTTGGTGTAATTGCAAGATATTCCCTGTAGTTCTGGATGTTAATTAATGAATGAAAACTTTTTAGTATTTGCATATATGCCCCTGTGAGTGTTTAATTGCGCATGTGCGTTTATTTGGTGGGTTAATTGCAACACAGCCCCCTGGACTTTTGGTACGAGTTACCAAAAGGTCCTCGGGACTTGTTTTATTTACAAAGAGGTCCCTGAGTGCCCCAGGCACGTGCCGCGTGCGTGCGTTGCTGGGTATTTTGCACCTGGACCCCCATAACTTCGGGTATTTGCACTTTAGTCCCTATGCACAGTGCCCTCTTTTGATTTTTGAATAAAATATCAAATCACCTCCAAATTCGATGAAAATTTGACACATGGCTCCTGCCATGTTGTAGGATTTTTGAGAATTTTTGAGGACATTTTTGAGTTTATTTGTTATTTTTAAAAATTCAAAAACCTTTATTTCAGCTACTGTCTAGAGTTAAAAATCCAAAAAAAATATAAAAACCCCCTCAAAAATTCTATAAAAATTAGGTACTGTTTCTTTTGTGTTCCTTGATTTTCTAGCCAATTTTGGCTATTTTTCATTACTTAAAAACCATAAAAACTTAAAAACACCTAAAAACTCATAAAAATCACATTAAATAATCTAAAAACCAAAAATAATAATTTTGGTGCTCAAATTTTCCTTGTTTTCTCTAGTATACAGGAAAATTACCTCCAGGCCCTCTTGAGATTTTTAGATATTTTATCTAGGGATTTTGGGCCTGGCTGGATAGTACCCAGCCTTTTTGTTACTGTTTGATTTTTAGTAAATAAACTATACATCCGAAAATTATCAAAAATTAACCAAAAACATTAAAAAACCTAAAAACATTTTTGTTTGAATTTTTGCTTGATTTTTGACACATTTAATAATTAGCTAAAGCTTTCTTGCTTTTGTGTTTCCTTTGTTTTCTTCACATTTAAAAATCCAAAAAAATATAAAAATCACTAAAAATCATTAAAAATACTTGTCTTTTATTTTATTTTATTTTTACTACTTCGTAGGCCTTTGGCCAACCCGTGCTCCTTGAGTTCGACCCTGGGTGCTATACCAGGTTAATCTCATAGCTGGACCGCTATCCGTTGTTTTGATCGATCTTTGATTTATTGAGTGGTCCGATTTTTCTTGATATACATGGTCTGATTGCTCGGGTCACAACGACCCTATTTCTGTACCTCATACCCTAGTGATCAGGCCTGTTATCAGGGGGTCTCGGGCTGGTCCCAGCCGGTGGAGGGGCTGCTAGCCACGGTGGAGGGGTGGCTGGGCGCAGCCGACTGCGGAGGAGGTGGAGGCGATGATGTCGCGGCAGAGTTGGCGATGATGGCAGCGTAGTGGTTGTCGGTGAATGGCAGTTTATTGGAGTCAAAGTTGGTGAAGTAGTCGATGTAGACCGTGGTGGCTCTACGGTTGGAGTTGAAGATGATGATTTTCGTTGACGGTGGAGGGCGAAAGCGTACGGAGGTAGTCGTGGCTGATGAAGATGGTCGTTGGCTCGACAGCTCGCGGCCGGAGCAGGGCAGTACGCGGCAGAGGATGAGCTCCGTGGCTGCAAAGGCATTGGGTTGACGCCGGATCTTGTCGAAGAAGAAGAAGAAGAAGGGGCTCTGTCACCGTCGCCTCCTTGATCAGAAGCTATCGGCGGATGCGAGGTCCTGTGGCGGGGGGTTTTCTTAAATATGCGATGGTAGCTCGTTGGTGAAGGAAGGTGCATCCGGGATGGTTGAAGAAGATTGATGGGGGGCCGATCGGAGATGAGGATCCGTTTGGAGATTTGATTGGCGGCGTAAGCTTTTGGAGATCAGGATTGGCCGAGATTCCCGGCGGAAATAATCGTGGGAGGGGCGACGGCGGAGCAAAGATGGGAAGACGGCGGAGTTTCCAAACAGGGAAGGAGGAGGACGACGCACAGGCGTCGTCCGATCAAGCGCAATCGGATGGCTCCTGTCGCGCCACATGGCGACAGGTAGTGTGAAGGGGAGCGCACGTGCAGTGCGCGTGCGGGGCGGCACGTGCGCTGCACATGAGTGGCTTTTAATTTTTTTTCACAAAACGAGTTTAAAAATGCCTCAAAAAAAGCTGACACGTGGTGGCTCCAGGAGCTGCCACGTGTAAGCACCAGAAAATTCGAAAAATAAATCTTTTGTAAAAATAAAAAATAAATAATAAATGACCTCGGATCAAAAAAGTTTCTTCACAAAAATTTCTCGTCTCGATGAGATCTACACCTTTCATGAAGATATCAAAACCAAAATCGATCATTTGCACAAAGTGGTATTTTTGGGGTATCCCATGTACATAGAACACCTTGATTTTGGGGTTTTGTAATTTTTATGTCATTTTTAGATCAGATAAAAAATCCGAAAAAATATGATAAATCAGAGATACATAATTACACATTAATCTAATTTTTTTGGATTTTTATTAATTAAGAAAGAGGACAAATAAAATAAAATGTGAAAAGACTCATTTTGTACAGTTGGTTAGTGAAGACCTGGACTCAATTTGTTTCTTTGATTTCAAGCTCAATTTGGATTGGGATTTTTACGCATTTTAATAAAACTTTTATCAAAGAAGACAACTCAAAAAGAAAAGAACTAAGATATGTTAAATATGTACATAAAATAATAGGTCAAAATTAGCTAAAATACAAATTTTACAAAAGAGGCCCAAACCCCAATTTTCACAAATGAGCTCTGATTCACTTGAACTTGGTCTTGTTTTGAAGGTAATTGAATGTACATTAGTTCAAAAGTGAGTAGGATCAATACGAACACTGGATGGGGAAGATATGGGGCTTTTAGTCCGGAAATCCTGAAACTCAGGTTTGGGTTTTTGGTCCATTTCACTACAAAAAAAAGCGGGATTAGCGTGCACGCCTTGGCGTGCACCTGGCGTGCACATGTGCTCGCCCCGTAATGGGCGAGCACACTATGAGCACATGTGCTCGCCCATGAGGGTCGCTGGTTTGAATATTGCGGAGAGGCGCGATTACCAGTATTGAGGAGCACATGTGCTCGCCCATGTGCTCGCTCAATGTGCTCGCCCACTTGAATTTCATTGCGCGGAAAATTTTAGCGGCTGGAAATATATGGGCGAGCACTGGGCGACTGCCTGGCGAGCACTTAAGTGTGCTCGCCCAAGCCCGATAACAGAGACTGCGGCACCCTTCTTCCTCATTTCTCACGCAAACTCCTCCCAAATCCTCCCCTCCGGCGACCCGCAAGCCCTCCGCCCCGACCCCGACGCCCGTGCTTTTCGTGTTTTGAGTAGATCTACATCTACTACTCAGTATAATCTTTAATCCTTTCTTTTTTTATTTGATTTCATTACGTAGTTGTATTGTTTGGATAGATTAGGGTTTAAAATTTTTGTTGAATGTATTGTAGTATTTTGTTAGTTTATATATGTTTTACACATTAAGGATAACAGTAGATCACTATTGTATTGTTATTTCGAATTTGGTTGTCTAAATAATATGTAGAATTGTATGCCCTGTAGGTGTTCGATAAAATGCCTCAACGAAAATTATGTTTAAATTTCGTAAATTTTAAATGACAAAATGCTTGTATGATTAGTTTAGATTAGTTATGCTCAGAAAAGATTAGTTACTCAACTTTTATAATGCCTCGGAATAATGTAGATAAAATGCCTCAGAAAAACTTATAAGGTTTTGGAGGAGAGGGACGTTGTGGCGAATAGGAAGCAGACGCTTGGTGGTCTTCCTCCATACTATGTGGAGGAACATCGTCACTCCTATTCTGCATACTCTCAGCCGTCGTATACGCAACCACATACGTCCCAATCTTCAGTTCCAATGGAGTCGCAGATGGCGATGATGGTGGAGCAGGTGACGAAGCTCCGAGAGGAGTTCACGGCGTACATGTAAGTATTCTTCTTATAGAATGAGTAATACAATTAAATTTCTATATCTACAAAATGCATTTAATAGATAAATATCTTCCATATATAATATAGGTCGCAAGGGCGTGCATCTCAACCTGAAGAGATTGAATCCGATCACGAAGAGGAGGAGGAGAACGACCCTGAAGAAGAGGCACACATGTATGCGAGGTTCAAAGAAAAGGAGAAAGAAAAAAAGAAATCAAAGCAGGGTTTAGTCTCCAAATTTTTTAGATCAAAGAAGAAGTAAATTTTTGGTGGTTTGTACCTGTATTTTCTTTTAAACTTTTAGAACATCTTTTAATTTATATGAACTTTGTTGGCGTTTACTTGTTTGTAATATTTAGATCTTATATTAGATTGTTTATTTCTGAATTCATGTATATTGCGTTCCTTTAAATTTTTAGTGCTAGTTATCTTAATCTATGATCTGCTATAATACATATATCCTTAGGAAGATACCTGCAGTGGTTTATTGGCAGGGTATACAGGTTCGACAGGGCGTCAAAACCCTGTCGAACCTGTATATTTTTTTCCTGGAAATCACTTTGGGCGAGCACATGTGCTCGCCCGGTGCTCCGTGTGTAATCGCCGATAATAGAGAAGGCGATCACACCGGCGAGCACTTATGTGCACGCCCGACGGGCGGGCGAGCACATAGCGTCCCATAGTGCTCGCCCACCACCCATGGCGACTCTCAGATCAGCGAGCACGACTGTAACGAGCACATGTGTTCGCCCAGTCGTCTGGCGTGCACATGGCGTGCACTAGGCGTGCACATAACGAGCGCTTATGTGCACGCCAATCCCGCCTTTTTTTGTAGTGTTTATTTGGGTTAGTGATTTTTTTTATTTTTCATTTATTCTTTTTAAGTGATATGTACACAGTGGAGTGGTTTTGTGTCATTCGGAGTTAGCATGAATGGGTTAAAAATTCGGGAAGTTAGGCTATTTACATGTCATTTTGACTTGGATTTTTGGCTTCTTATTTTGTGCAGAAATTTGTGCTAAATTGCCATTCTTTATGAAAAGATACATGAATGCTAATTATGCAGAATAGATGCCTACATGTTGTTGATTTTGCGGGATTTGAGCTTAATAAATGAGATTTAGAGTGATGAATCCGAGATTCATCAAGGACTTGAACATGAGGCGATGTCAAGGTAGAATTATTGAAAGATTATGATTTCTTCTTGGAATATCATCCGAGAAAGTTTAATGCAGTGGTAGATGCGCTCAGTAGGAAATACAAAGCGAAGTTTGCTTGCATGAGATTACAATGGAAGCTCGTCAAGGATTTTGTTTAGTGTACGCCAATTGTAGATGGTAACCACGAAATTCTTCTTGATGGATTTCAGATTCACTCGGTATTGATTGAGAAGGTATTGCCAGCATAAAAAGTTGATCCCGGAATTATCACAGATGGTTGAATCATCGAAAAGGCCTTCTAGTGAGTTGTCGATTGTAGTTGATGGAGGATTGAGATTTACTAATCGATTACGGGTTCCTAATGATCAAGAGATTAAAAAGGAGATCTTAGAGGAGGCACATAGTTCAATGTACTCTATCCATCTAGGGAGTACGAAAATGTACAAGAATTTACAATGAAACGTCTGGTGGAAAAATATGAAATGAGAAATTACGGAGTTCGTTTCTAGATGTCTCGTTTGTCAACGAGTAAAGATTAAGCATTAAAGTTCATCTGGAAATTACAGCCATTGGACCTACCTGATTAGAAATGGGAGCACATTACTATGGATCTTGTTGTGGGTTTGCCTTCCACGAAGGTCAAATATGATTCCATTTGTGTGATTCTGGATCGATTCACTAAATCAGTGTACTTTTTACCTATATGATGTGGTCAGTCTATATGAAGTCTGGAAAAGTTATACGTCCATGGGATAGTGAAGTTGCATGCGTACTTGTGTCCATTAACTCCAATTGGGATGCATGTTTCGCATCCAGATTTTGGAAGAGTTGAATGATGCATTGGGTAAAAATAATAAAATCATTTATTATTTTAAATATATTTAATATGGGAATTCTTCCCTATTTTGTTTTCTTGGGGCTTACGTGGGCCAATGAGGAGCGAGTCCTCGTTAACCCTAGTCAACTCCTCACCTCTCATATCCCTATAGCTGTCATAGTCAAATACCTCGATTTCTTCTAATTTCTCTACCCAAGGCTTGCATTATTTTATCCCGACTGCTTGGCTTTTCTTCCTTGATCCACCCCCTTTCACACATACATCTTTCCTCGATCGAAGGATTATTGAATCGAGCGAACCACCTTAGTTAAACCTCTCTTGTATTTAGTCTCCTCCTATGTCTCATTTTGAATTTGATCCCTCTCCCGAGTTTCCAAGCCCCTCAGACCAATCATACATTTTCTACGGTGTGACAAAAGACAGTCATGTGGCATTGTAGCGAGGAGGAGGTGCGAAGGAGCACATCCAAGCCTCGTCGGACCAGCTCGGGCGAAGCTCTCAGGCTCCCTGTTTCACATGTTCAAGCAGCTCTTTTACATGCTTTTTCGATTCCTAACAGTAGCAGTAGAATAGTGTGGAGTTTTATTTCACTTGATTTCGTCTTTTGTTCCGTAAAATAAAAAATAGCACTTCGTTGAGCTTTGAGTTCCAACCTTTGTTCACTGTCCTCCGATCTCGCTGACCATCCCATCTCCTTCGACACACGCTTCTACATCTCCAGCACCCCTCTGTTCCCTTTGATCTCGCACATATCAGGAGATCAAGCTCTCCTCCTCTGCCATTCGTCGGAGAGCTACGTCTCGTTGCTTATCCATTTCATTTTGCCCCAGATCAAGCCCCAAACCACCCTCTTTGTTTTTGCAAGCTGACCCTACAGTCTCTGGAGCTTGATAGGACCTGGAGGACCAAATTTTGACCAGGACGAAGGTCCCCCGGTGCATGTTCTTCCTCTAGCTTCTAAGACCCCATCGATGCGTCATTGACCATTTTGAAGGCATCATCGGACGCGGGAGGACTTGAGCTTCATTTTGAGACACCTAGGAGCCGCTCAGGTGGTCAGAGTCGAGTAGGAGCATGGATCGAAGTGAGCTCCAGTGGTTGTTCTTCCCTGTTCTTCATGGGAAGCTGCAGTCGCTGGATCAGAGGAGGCGCTCTAGATTGAACAACAACCGTTAGATTGGAGGCCCTCGCATCTGTTATATCTAATCCTTGGTCTAATCCCAACCACCCATCAGCGAAATGGTATCCGCGTCAAAAGCACGTCACATGATTAAGTGACTCAGATCCGACCGTCCGCCTACACACGTGAGAGTATTTTGCATCCTCCACCCATCTGTTTTTGTATTTTATTTCCAGTTCTTATATTTTTATTTGTAGTTCAAAATGTCTATGTAAAAATTACATTCAACACCTTAAGCTTCCCCTTATTTGCACTAAAGTCCATGCCATGCCACCTCGCGTGCACATACACGTGAGGCGGCTGGGTATTTTGCATCAGATCCCTATGGATTTTTTATTTGCATTTAGTCCCTTATTTTGGATATTAAACATATTTTTTTTGCGGAAAATTGCAATTAGGATCTAAAACTTGTGTAATATTGCAAAAATACCCTTGCTAGTGTGTTTAATATTGATACATTTGGGCATTTTGCATGTTTAACCCCTGGAATTTTGTGGAGTATTCTGGAATACATTAAAACTTTATTTAAATTACAATTAGGTCCATACCAACACATTTAATTCCATTTCGTGTATTGTCATTATTAGAAATGGCATTTTACATCTAAAAATTAGAGGGAAATTATTTTAAGTTCCTAGAACCTTAATATATCATACACATATTTTTCTTAATATAATTAAAATTAATTTTCTATTTATAAAAATAGAAAAAATATTATATTTCCTCCTATTTTATATTTAAAAATTCATAAATAAAAATATTTAAAAACTTCAAAAAACAATCACACGTGTTTATATATTAATATTTGCTTTTCTTACCTTATAATTTTGCAAAATGTAACCAAAAATTTCTAAAAAAATTAAAAACATAGAAAACTGATAAATATTCTAAAAAAAGTAGGAAAAATCACAAAAATATTTTTTAAATTTCTTAATTTTCTTTATAGTATTTAAAATTCAGGAAAATTGAAATTGGGCACCTTCTAATTTAGTAGATATTTATTAAGCCTATTTCAAAGTCCCTGATTTTTTGTTTTATTTATTTTGAGTATTCCCTTAGTTAAAAAACATAAAAATAATAAAAAAATATCCAAAAAACAAAAAATAAACAAAAATCAGAAGAATGCAAATTTTTTTTACTTCATAATTTTTGAATCTATATAGCTATATTTATAAGCTTAAACCCTATCTATATTATTAATAGTATTATAAATTATAAATACCTATAAATATATTTAAAACCCTTAAAAAATAAAAGGATTGTACCTATTTGTGTTTTTTTTTGAAATTTTCTATATTTATTCTATCTATTTCTTATATAGTCTTTATATTATATATTATTATTTATACATATATATAGTTAATATATAAAAAAGAGACAGAAAAAGAACTTAAAAAAACCACAAAAAGAAAATAAACATTACAAAAATTCAAAAACAAACAAAAATATACAAACATTAAAAACCCACAAAAATAGAAAAACCTTACAAAAGCACACAAAAATATTTGTTGATTTTCTCTTAGATTGTCATTTTTTGTGGCTATCATCGTTGTTCTTTTGTGGTCCGACCCCTGCATTTGCTTGCTATACATGTTTAATTATAGGGTATAATAAATTTTAGCTCACTTGTATTTATTGCATAATTGTAGTTGTGGGTTAATTGTTAATTGACACACTTTGATCGGGTGTTGATTGCTGTGAGAACAGTCGATACAACGATTGTCAGATCTGATTTGTCAAACATCGTAGGCCCTCCAAGATCAGGCGTTAGACACCTCGTTCCCGACGTTCATCATGAATCTGTGATTGATCATATTTTTATATCTTTTATTAGGCAAAAATCATGTGTAATTAGTTGTATTTTCCTTGATTTAAAGCATAATTTCCATTTCATAAATTTCATGCTCATTGCATTGAAAATCATATAAAGAGTGCATAACATTCCTCACAAAATAAATCAAAAAATGAAAATAATTAATTACATTCTTATTTTTGAAATGGTCTTCAATCCCATGTTGAAGTATCTAACATTTTTCTTTTTTAATTTTTTCAGGTTTTTTTAGAAGAGACTTAAGGAGTACACTCTCCTCTCCCCTCTTCATTTGCAAAAAGAAGTCGTTATGTAATAAATTAGCTGATGGTATCATGACGTTAGCAAAAAAAATAAAAATAAAAAATGGGGCGCTCACGATAGCATGGCGTCAGCCGCCCCCAGCCCCACCCCCACCTTCTTCTTCCTCTCACGTGCAGACACCCCCTCCCCTTCTCTTTGCACAACACGCCCCTCTATTCTCCTCCTCCGCATCAACGGCTGATGCTTGTGGTCCTTCACCTCCAGACCAATCGCCACCTCATCCCCTCCTTGATCTCTATAAGAAGGAGGAGGAGGAAGCCATCGAGGGAGGAGAGGGCCAACCAAAGAAGGACCCATATTTCGGTCTTCCAAGCTCCAGCAAGAATGCCATCACCATCACCATTGTGCTGGTCCTCCCGTGCCGCCTTCACGTCCCGCCTCCCCACAATGTCGTCTTCGTGTGCCCCTCCTCGTTGTCGCCACCCTCCTCACCGTCGGCACCCTCCTCGCTGACCTCCTCCTACTGCATCCTGCCGCCCAAGAAGAAGAAAGGGTCTCGGGGATCCCTTCGTAATTTAGATTTTCTATAAGTTTTTTATATGTTTTGAACCTAAATGCAATTTCATAGAACTTTCATTTATTCTCTATAATTTTTTCGATTACAATTTTTATATTCTATAACATTTGAATTTTTTATATTCAAGTTCTATTATTTACATTTCAACCCCTAATGGATCATTCTGCAATTTATATTTCTATTTAGTTCTTATTCAATTCACCCATTAAATAATTCTTAATTAGAACATTTTCATTTCTATCAGATACTTTTCAGAATTACGCTCTTAAGTTTTAATTTTATTTACATTCATGCCCTTATCTTTTAAAAAAACACTTATACCCTTAACAATATAAAAACCATCAAAAATGGCAAAGAAATTCAAAAAAAGTCCCAAAAAATTTCCTATGCGATCCTTATGATGTCTAGAATCTAGTGACAGATGTTTCAATATATTTTAAGATCCCAAAAATAAAAGTAAAAATAAGATTCTATTTGAGTCAATAAAGTTGAAAATGCCTTTGTAAATAGAATAAAAGTTTGCATAAAAATGTTCGAGTACCTGTGGATCGATCCTCTACTTGTCCAATGCATATTTTATTATATGTTGGCTTGTAGTTATAGAAATTTTATCCGGATATCTCGATTTTTCATGTGCACACAACGGCACTCATAAAATACACATCTTAACACGCCGAAAATCTTGTCTTCATGAGGTCTGAGAGATTGCATATGTGATTGATGAAGTTGTGTAGGACTTGAAATAATAGGGAGAAAGAGCATCAAACCTTTGCTTCCTTGACATAGCTCTCACCTACTTGTCATTCGATACCTATATTTAAATAAAACTTAGTCATATCATACACACATATGTGGAAAAAATGATAATGTTAACTCATTTCTCCGTGATATTTATTATGATATATGTGTTGATGGTGTAAAAAGATAGGGACACAAATATAATTGCAAAAAACGAACATGTTCGTACTTTTAACTAAGCGTCATATGCATCTATTAAATGTTTTATGTCCTTTATTAGAATGAAGATCCATTTCCAATATACACACACAAGCTCGCTCATGCACAGATTATCTAGAATCTAATGCTCGCATAAAATATAAATCGTTAGTGCACTTGCTCTTGAGCCATACGAGAAGACTTTTTAAACGAAGGAGACACTTTCTTATTTTGGAACAGAAAGTTTATCTGAGAATCGGAAATCTCGAGATAATGTAGTGTCATGGTCACATTAAACAGTACCTTTTATTCAACAATACATATTCCTTTTATCCTCAAAGCAATGGAAATGGAACAAATAGAATAACCAAACTCTACTTGTTTCGTATTCCTCTTTATTATCAGACTGCTTCACTAACCACAACCAAATATAATGTATATCGCAGAGAGCGGATCCTCTGGAGTACTGTAGGGTCTGTTGTAATATTAGTAGACCACTCGAGCCACTCGATCTTGATCGAGCAGTTCCACGAATTTCCACGGTGTGAGCCCACAAAAACAGCTAATTCATGTGAATCGCTCGATCAAGATCGAGTGACTTTGATGATCACGATTTTGTAGCAGACTCTGCACTACTACAGACGGAAACATCTAATTCGTGTGAACCGTTCGATCAAGATCGAGCGACTCCGATGATCACGATTTTGTAGCAGACTCTGCAGTACTACAGACGATCTGCTCGTGTATAACACGTATCCTCGAATTTCATTGCAACGTTCACATGTAAACGAGGGGTATGCCTCACATTTGTGACTTCTTGTGGGATCTAACCAGAAGTTAGAGAAAAATAATGTCAACTATGCTAATAATGTGAACAGTGAGTCATTGTTCTTCCTTAGAATGACAAAACTCATCTTACAAATCCACACAACTTTATTTAGAAAAAGTCCAGAATGACATTCAGAGAGCAATAGGTAAGAAGAACTAGTACAAACGAAATTGTGGTCCGTCTATCTCGTGTCTCTTCCGTTTGTGTTGCCCTTCCGCTCACGTTGACGTTGAAGGGAGATCAAGCTGGGAGTGTACTCCAACAACTCACGGTGCATGAAGCCCTCCGTTCCAACGATCTCCACTTCCTCGTGACGCTTCGTCGGATCGTACGAGGCATAGACATGGCTGATGCTGCCATTGCTCTGCTTCATACACTTGTGATAAAGTAGGGTTCCACCCTTCCATGGATTTATGATATTACCTGCCTGGAAGGGAATGCTATATTTCTTAGTCCATGAGTCCACGTTTCCGTACTCCGCCATAACCCACATCTCTACCCTCGTCAATGCATGATCAACCACCTGGAAGGCCAGGCATCCTTCCAGAGATATGACGCGGTTAAATAAAATATGAGATTCATGGGGAGGGCCTGGCAACTCCGCGAAGCTTTCCGTCCTTACATCCACAGAGAGGATGGCTCGATCGTGATGCTCATCTTCATCTATTTCAGAGGGTTGATATATAACAACCCAATGAAGTCTACCATTAACGAGGACAAATGGATAAGAAGTAGGCCGATTAAGCGTATCATCAACAATGACAGAAGGATCAACTGTCCCCACTATCTTCCTCCAACCGGTGGAGGGTTGCTGTCCACCGACGGTACAGACCTCCCATACCAAGTTGTATTGACGGAGGTTCTTCATGCGGTACCTCATCCTGAAGACCTTGTACTGCTTGGTGGAAGCATCAAAGCCGAACCCACTGTAGGAGACATCTGGTCCCAAGTCGACCGGCGGAAGCGGATTCCACTCGCCGAGGAGGGGGTTGCACAGGTATGCAGGAAGGTTCCGGTCGCTGGAGGTCAACAGGAGAAGGCCGTGGTAGGACTGCACGACAGAGTAGCGCACTGGGAGGCGATCTGTGGGTTCGACCGATGGGAGCTGTTCGTTTGAGCGTGAGGTGGGTGATACGTAAGTGAAGAGAGATGCGGAGGGACGATCTTCCGAAGGCGGCCTGCAGTGGCGCAGGAGGTAACCGGAGGTGGAGAAGGGGAGTTGGTCGCGGGCGAAGAACGGATCATCGTCGATGATGGCCCTCCACGCCCTGCAGACGTGGCGTGCGGAGGCGGCGAGGGAGGCGGGGGAGACGCGGAGGAGGATCTGACGGACGAGATCCGAGGAGAGAGCCTCCATGTGGATGGGTGGGTTCCAACGGGAAACTGTAAGTTGCGGAAGACGTCAATCTACAGGTTATATAGATTGCATGGTATCCGATCAACCGCTGTCCAAGCCAGTCCTAGTCTAATTCCGATTAGGACTATTACGTGATTAGGATTTCGGTATTAAGATTTCTTTCATTACATAACTTGTGTACCCTTCTATATAATTTATTGTTTTCGTAATTCACATTTTTAGTTAATAATTTATGGAATTAATTATTTATTTTAAAAATTAATTTCCGTCTACCATTCAGGAATAATTATAAAAAAACATACATAATAAATTCAACGCATTAATCCATGATAAAATGTAGATCCAATTTGCATTTATTCATATGCGTGAGTCACATTCACATATATCCTAATTAAATATAAATTATACATTAATACTAATTATTATAGATCTACTTTTATATTCATTATTGCCAATAATTTGAATCATATTATTCACATATTGCTATATTACTTTTATCATGATAACGATATTTATTATCTAGGTATTTGAAATCTCAACGTACTGCCAATAATTTGAATCATAATATTCACATATTGCTATATTACTTTTATCATGATAACGATATTTATTATCTAGGTATTTGAAATCTCAACGTACGACTGGTAATCCAATTAAGATCATGAGCAGCATTATCAAATTCTTGGAGATAATGTTAGGAAAACTATATAGACCATGTATAGTGACTTGATATATAGATCATATAAAGAATCAATAAAGAATATCGTTCATATTTATATATTTAACTATGGAAGATATGACATCAAATGTTAAATTATTTGTTGCCTTAGGATAATTTTGTTGTAGTGATATTTTCCCTTCGTTCTTGGTTCTATGCATTCTGTTTTATGCATCTCATAGACATGATACAATATTAGATATATGTGGATCATGTTTCAATGCAAAGTCATGCCATATGCAATACGATAAACGACATTAATAGATCGTAATTTTTATGCTGACACTTTAGAACATACCCAACATGTATTGAAAAACTGCACAAAACATCATTGATATATAGAGGGTTGATCCTGTGAGAGTCAAAAATTGTGAGAGAATGAGATCAATGATTCTGGATCACTAAATTCCGTCACATCTCATCATTGATTGCAAGAGGAGATAGAAGAGTAAAATCTAGTGGTCCATATTCACTACTCCAATGCTCTCACAGTTTTTAGCTCTCACATGATCAACTATATATATATATCAACGATATATATATATATATATATATATATATATATATGAGGTAAATTGGGCTGCCCCCAGGGAGTAGCCAACTTGGCTACTCCCACCCCTATTTTCCCCTCATTTTTTTATTTTTTTGGAAAATAAAAATTTGTATATTCATCATTATATCCCTCTCACATTCTATTAAAATTTCGTCAGAAACAGAGACTCCTACGGCCTCCATCCAAACATGGTCGATTTAAAAAATCCTGCGACCGTTAAAAAAATGACGTCTGGATGGAGGGCTTAGGAGTCTCTGTTTCTGACGAAATTTTAATAGAATGTGAGAGGGATATAATGATGAATATACAAATTTTTATTTTCCAAAAAAATAAAAAAATGGGGGAAAAATAGGGGTGGGAGTAGCCAACTGGGGGCAGCCCCATTTTACCCTATATATATATATATATATATATATATATATATATATATATGTATATATGAGGTAAATGGGGCTGCCCCCAGGGAGTAGCCAACTTGGCTACTCCCACCCCTATTTTTCGCTCATTTTTTTTATTTTTTTGGAAAATAAAAATTTGTATATTCATCATTATATCCCTCTCACATTCTATTAAAATTTCGTCAGAAACAGAGACTCCTACGGCCTCCATCCAAACATGGTCGATTTAAAAAATCCTCCGACCGTTAAAAAAATGACGTCTAGATGGAGGGCTTAGGAGTCTCTGTTTCCGACGAAATATTAATAGAATGTGAGAGGGATATAATGATGAATATACAAATTTTTATTTTCCAAAAAAATAAAAAAATGAGGGAAAAATAGGGGTGGGAGTAGCCAAGTTGGCTACTCCATGGGGGCAGCCCCATTTTACCCTATATATATATATATATATATATATATATATATATGGCTAATGAGAGCCAAATACTGTGAGAGCATGAAAGCAGTGATTCTGGACCACTAGATTCTGCTATTCTCACTTCTCCTGCAACAATGAGGAGAGAGATGACATATCTAATATTTCAGAATCATTGCTCTCATGCTTTCACAGTTTTTAGCTCTCACAAGATTCGTAAGTGAATAATATATGTGTCAAGGTTGAGCAAATAAAAAAGTCACCCTTGTCTTTAATTTTCCTAACAACTTTTATGGTCAACAACCACTAGATTCGGAATGGCGGAGAAGGTTTAAACCGACCCTTTTTTAGCAACATAATGTTATGATCAAAACACGTATAATTTACACAGTTAAACAACTACATGGTTTTCATGATGTGTTATGTTTGTTGAGGTAGTTAATAACGTTGTTAATAGCAAAAACACAAACGTTGGGATCATAGAGTATAGTTAAGTTTAGGGGTGCTAACCAAATCAAATACATTCGAATCCACATAGACTCATATTCAATTCATTATAAAATTTTCGAATCCGAATTCAAATCGAATATTAAATGAATTTCTAATCTAAATTCAAATCCAATTCGTTTGGAGTTTCGAATATTCAAATTCGATTCATTTTATATCGAATTAGAATTTTATTTAATAATGTAACTAATAATAAAAATTTTATATCAATAATATTTTAAGTTTCGAAGAATTGAATAGACTTTGTGATGCTAATTTGTGAAAAAATAATTGAGATAATTAAAAAACTTTTAACATAAATGGTAAAATTCAATAGATAATATAAATTGCATTAAAGTACCTAACGTTTGTTGTTCGTGTATGTCTCTTGCAATCCTCATTTGCTCTTTTGTACATATGGTGAATTGAATATATAAAGAAAAAATAATTATTGTCATCTTGATAAACCATTGATCTTTTTTATTTTATACTTGTGATGAAAATTCAATCAATGCATCTCCACCTTTCAACTAGCACTCCACCAACTTTCTCATTCTTTTTGGTAAATGATTCATAAATCATTGATCATTTCTTTCTATCTATCTTATTAATTATTTCAGGAATCATTTTTTCTATTTCTTCACCCTCTTCTTCCACTTTTTCATTAATATCATCATCATGCCCAAGGACCCTCTCATGGACACTATCTTGAGAAGATGGTATGTTTGAATTAGACTTCTAAAAATAAAATGAAAATACATACTCAAGACTATATTTTAAATTCCATACCAATAGAAATACAAGATATAGATTAATAGATATACATGTTCAAAATAATAAACAAAGATCGTGTTCCATATTTCTCTGAAGAATTCTCCATATCTTCCCTCACATTATGACCTATCTCCATGACATCTGAGAAAAAAATCACTAAATTCCATCAGAAGCATAAAAGGATGATGTGAACTGACTTATGGAGCTGAATCCAACATCTGAGGTATATAAAAACGGGCAGACCGGACTGAGAACTCAGTTGGTATGGCCGTGATATTCAATTTTCTAATATGTAACATTTTTTCTACATCAAGTATGAAAAGTTCATGCTTACCTCATTTCAATGCACTCTTAAGGGGGCATAGTTAGGCTTATTAAAGATTATGATGATATTTCCTTCTCGATAACCTAGTTCCCTTGTAATCTTGATGAGAAATGAAATTTAGTTACAGCTATGATCTTTGCACATTTATCCATTTAGCAAAGCTTGAAATCCATAAAATCTATTCATACCATAATTGTTTCTAAGATATTATTTGTATTCAAATGCTTGGTTGTCCTTATCATACGATATGGATATTATGATGGATGGGAGGATTAAGAGTGTGATTAAGGAAAAGATTGTTAGAAATTTGAAATCTATGACCTCAGGATGGTTTTTAAAAATTTGGTATGTGTTTGTTTGCAAAAGATGTATTTTAGAATCACATAAATTATTTGGATAGAAACTAAATCTTAAGACTTTAGGGTAAAAAAGAGGTTGTGTAGTAATACCAGTAGCTACGGGGAAGACGGAGAGATGCTGGCGACGTTGGTGAGTTTAGAACCGATGTCGTTGTCGACGACGGGGGAGAGTGGGAGCTGGTGGTAGGGTTGGCTACTGGGAGGGTGGTGTTGTCAGTGGTGAGAGCAAGCAGGAGTGGGAGACTAGAGCCGACGACGTTGGAGAGAGCGTGCATGAGTGGGAGGCTGGAGCTTGCGGCGTTGGAGAGAGCACTACAAGAAAAAGCGCTTTTGGCGAGCACAAAAGTCCTCCCTAGGTGCTCTCAAAGTGCTCTCCAAGTCATTTGGCGAGCACATGTGCTCGCTGATATCCGTCTAAATGACTAAGGTAAAGGTATAGAAATGGTCGTTGCGACCTCAATCACTCAGACTAAGCATATCAAGAAAAATCAGACCGCTAAATAAATCAGAGATCAATCAAAACAAAATGAGCGATCCAGCTATGAGATTAACCTGGTATTGCACCCAGGGTCGAACTCAAGGAGCACGGGTTGGCCAAAGGCCTACGAAGTAGTAAAAATAAAATAAAATAAAAGACAAGTATTTTTAATGATTTTTAATGATTTTTATATTTTTTTTGATTTTTAATATAGTGAGAAAATAAAAGAAAACAAAGACAAGCACACTTTAGCAATTTATTTAATGTGTCAAAAATCAAACAAAAATTCAAACAAAAATGTTTTTATGTTTTTTAGATTTTTTAGTGTTTTTGGTTAATTTTTGATAATTTTCTGATGTATATTTTATTTTCTAAAAATCAAACAGTGATAGAAAAGCAAGGTACTGTCCAGCCAGGACCAAAATCCCTAAATAAAATATCTAAGGATTTCAAGAGGGCCTGGAGGTATTTTTCCTTATACTAGACAAAACAAGGAAAATTTGAGTACCAAAATTATTGTTTTTGGGTTTTTAGATTATTTATTATAATTTTTATGAGTTTTTAGGTGTTTTTAAGTCTATGGTTTTTACTCAGTGAAAAATAGCCAAAATTGGCTAGAAAATCAAGGAACACAAAAGAAACAGTACCTAATTTTTATAGAATTTTTGAGGGGGTTTTTATATTTTTTATGGATTTTTGAAACTAGGCAGTGGCTGAAATAGAGGTTTTTGAATTTTTAAAAATAACAAATAAAATCAAAAATGTCCTCAAAAATTCTCAAAAATCCTACAACATGGCAGGAGCCATGTGTCAAATTTTCATCGAATTTGGAGGTGATTTGATATTTTATTCAAAAATCAAAAGAGGGCACTGTGCACAGGGACTGAAGTGCAATTACCCGAAGTTCTGGGGGTCCAGGTGCAAAATACCCAGCAACGCACGTGCGCGGCGCGTGCCTGGGGCACTCAGGGACCTCTTTGTAATAAAAACCAGTCCCAGGGACCTTTTGGTAACTCGTACCAAAAAGTCCAGGGGCTGTATTGCAAATAACCCACTAATAGACACACATGCGGAATTAAAACACTCACAGGGGCATTTATGCAATTACTAAAAACATTTCATTCATTAACGAACATCCAGAACTACAGGACTAAAGTTGCAAATGACCCAAACATACACGTGACGACGCACGTGGCTCACACAAACAGGGGCATATAAGCAAATAAGCTAAAGCATGAGGTCCAGTGTGCAAAATACCCTAAAACTAAACAACTGACGAAAGTAATTACAGGACTAAAACGAAATAAAAACAAAAGCTGGGCCTAAGGGTAATTTACCCTTTATTAAGCGGGGCGTCGGATGCGCTCCACGTGGCTGATCTGACGGGTCTGGCTGGTGGGCGCTCCAGATGGCGTCTCCTCAGATCGGACGCTCGAGATAGCTCCTCAGATGGACGGCTCCGATCACACCTGGAGCGAGGAGACACGATCGACGGTCTGGGAGGATCCAGGAAGAACAGGTCGCCGGCGACTTTCGCCGGCCTCGTGCGAGCGCGGTGGTCCTCCTCTGCTGCCTCTGAAGATCGGAACAGGTTCGCGGTGAAGCTCCGCAGCTGAAGGTGGGCTCCGATGGCCCAGCCGAGCCCTGGAGGGGCTCCGGCGAGGTCGGCGAAGGAGAGCTCCTGGCCGAATGTCGGGAGGCCTCAGATAGCCTCCTCTGGTCCTGCAAAATGGGTCAGAAGCTTCGCGGGTCGAGGGCAAAGTGCCTCGACCCGGTTAGGCGGCGTGAAGGTGGTCTATGCGTCGGGATGAGCGAGCTCCGGCGAGCGACGGACGGTAGAGCTCGAACCCCAGCTCTTGTGCGAGCTGGGTTGGATGGGTGTATGGAGAAGGTGCGCGGAGGGACGGCGAAGGTGAATATGGGTTCCGATGATCGAAATGATGCGCGAGGTGGTCGGAATCAACGAAACACGGCGGCGGTGCAAATTGGGGCAAACTAGAAATTAGGCGAAATAGGAAAGCTAAGGGATTACCTGGGCGGTCGATGAGACTGTGCTGGAGCTGAGGTAGCTCCTGGTCGTGGCCTCAAGGGGTGTCTCGACCCGAGGCTCGAGCTCCTGCTCTGGGCGGAGCTGCGGCGGTGCTAACTCGCCGGATCAGTGGTCCGGCCACTCTCGCCTCACTGCGACACGGGCAACCGAGAGCTGTCACCTCGAGGGTTGCTGTGGAGGTCACGGGACAAAGAATGGGGAGCCAATGATGCATGAAAACGGGGGCGGAGCTGGGAATTTATATGGGTGCAGGTCCGGGAAGAAGGGCTCGGGTCCGGCTCGATTGAGCACGGATCCCTAGGATCAATGTCGGGCGAGATTCCCGGATACTTGGGGAGTGATTAGGACCCTGGGTTAGGCTAAATGGTGATCGGGTCTGGTGGGAATAAATGGGAGAAGTCGGGTCCGCGAACCAGACCCGTGGGAAGTGGTCCACAGGGGGGAGTTGACCGGGCGGTCAACAACCCCCGTGGACCAATGGGAATCAGCTACGTCAGAAAAGATTTAGAAATTGAATTAAAAATAACAAATGGCCGATTTAAATAAAACTCAAAACATAAAATATTTTTATTTTAATTTTTTTCTATTTTTTGGTGATTTTTAATTAATTTTTGGAAATAAAAATAAGGTATTTACATAATAGGGCTATATATAGGTATATGTACAATATATGGTTTTTAATTTTGATTTTTATTGGTTATTTTTATACATTTTTATTCCTATTTTATATTTTATTTATTTATAGAGTAAAATGAGGAATAAAAGGATATTTTTATTTGATTTTAATTATTTATATACATAGGTGAAATAATTAGTTATGTACAACTATAGACATGGCATATGTACAATATGTTTTTGTTATTTTAATTTTGTTATTTTTATTTGATTTTTGTTTTGATTCTTTTTATTTTATGTATTTACAATATAGAATATTTACAAAAAGTTTAGAAAATAATTTTATTTATTTATAAGGTTGAATAAATATAGGAAGCATGGTCTATGTACATGGTGAAAGGGCATTTTTAAACTTTTTGATTTTTAAATTTTTATTTTGTTTTTAATATTTTCTAAATATATACAAATATTTACAAGCATATTTTTGAGTGAGGAAAATATAATTTTATTTATTTACAAGAGTATATACACATGAGCCCCTATCTCCCTCTACTTGGCTTTTATGCGGTCAGGCCCATGCTGAGCCCTCCCTTGGGTTAGGTTGCTCAATATTTATTCTAAATATTTCCCTCTTTTTATTTTTTTTAATCTTTATTCTTTTATTTTTGTACAAAAACATGCTAATTATAAGTTTTTACTCAATGCATGCTTTTGCTAATTATTCCTATTTACAAATATCTACATGCATTTGCATAGGTTTTTGTAGCTAAAATATGAGAATAAAGAGTGATGAATGGGTATTCATCACCCCCCTATACTATACTTTGCTAGTCCCTTAGCAAACACTTATTTGAAAAAGAAGTGAAAAAGAAAGAAAGAAAAAGAAAACGAGGATGTACATGGATCAAGGTTGATTATTAAACTTGCCCTTATTAAATTGAGGTATGGAGCTCAATCAGATCTTTGGATTATTAATGTGTCGGAACCTTATTTAGACTTAAGCTTAAAACCTAACAGCCTCTAAGTTCCACCAATCTATAACCAAGACTCCTCAATGCTCCAGATCAGAACAAGTCATCAATCACAAACCCTGAAGACCATGAATCTTTTCTTGTCCTGTGAAAGTGAGGTCTAAGCTCTCCACCTCAAGAAATGGCAACTTGACAACCCTCCTTAACAAGGTAACTCTATGACCTCAATCTGGCCACTCTTTCCTCGAGGAGCAGGGTATTCCCTTCTAAGTTCAAGTACAACCGGCTCAAGAAGAAGGGGAAGAAGAGAATGGGTCAAGGCCAGTGTAGCCAAGTACCCTTGGGAGCTTGACCAGTGTAGCCAAGTCTCCCTGCTGCAAGCTACAACAGGTGGATCATGAAACCAAGCTTTGCTTATTGCACTTATATACATACTCCGGTGGGATTATCATTTTCTCTCAGACCCACCACTTTTTTGGAGTTCTTTTCTTTTTGCACATTTTTTTTCGAGTGCATCTATACAACATATACATGTGCAGCATATATACAAGGAGTTTTTCCTCTTGAGCCAGTAGACTATCCCTCTTTTGAAGCTTTATTGCAACCCACAACTCCCGTCGTTAGACCTCAATGGCAACCAGACCAAGTTGAGACGCACTTCCTTCACTATAAGAAGAAGAGAGGTTCCGCCTAGAAGTACTACCCTCATATGCTACCCCAAGCCAAGGAAGACTGCCTCCTCACCACCTCATCCGTAATGAGCTCGGTGCATAGTGCTGGTGTCCAGTAAAGCCATAATCTATATGAGTCATGTGTTGTTGTTAAGTGCTCTACTTAGGCTCATTGAGATGACATGTGATCATAGCCTAGTGGACTCAAAGAATTAAGTCACCATGGACCTGAAAAGCCTTAAACCTAAGCCCTATAAGGTTTCTCTTAAAAGTTAGGTGGATTAAGATCTTAATCAAGCTCCATTTCTCAATTTGATTCCAGGCTAGTTTAAATGTCAACTATCATCCAGAAAAAACTATATACATATGTACAAAAAGATGCTTATTTACACACATTTTACAATCATGCAAAATTTTTGAAAAATGTTTTGAAATCATGAATGGATGATGCATGAAGTGCAAGTTTTGCAAAAAGATATTTACAGACATTTACTCAAGATTTTTGCAAACTTTTGATTTTCAAAACATTTTGGAAAAATTTTGTACTATATACATAATTTTGATACGAAAATATTTACACAAGCTTTACACAAAAGATTTTTGAAATCATTTTTACAAAAATAATTTGTACACTAGCTATGTATGTGCAAATAAAAGAAGATTATGACCATGAATTTTTTTTTTAATTTTTGTGGTTTTAGCCATTTTTATTTATTAACACACTCACACAAAGTACGAGTTATGGCTAAAGTATATATGAAATATATACACACCCCCTATACTTAGCTCGAACGATGTCCTCAGGAGTCAAGAGCGATGAAGAAGACATAACTCATGCTATGTATAGGGAAGTGAAAAGAAAGGTTATACAGAAGAAGAATGAAAAGTCAAGAGGGACTCAGGTCTCCCCCCTATACTTAGGATCAAGTAATCCTAAGTATAGCAGGCTGTATACTAAGGGAAAACCTGAGTGCAGAATGTACAGGGTCTACCCCCCCTATTACTTAGGGTGAAATATCCCTAAGTATAGGTAGCAAAACAGGGGTAGACAGAAACAAAAGAAATACCCGAAAGGTCGCACATCCCCCCTATACTTAGGGAAAAGTGCACCCTAAGTATAGCATAATCACAAGATGGGGAAAAGGGATGTGGGACTAAAGAATATGATGATATGGAAATCTGGATCTATATACAGCGGAAGATCAGTGAAACTCAGGCGTGAGATGCATTAGATGTGAGTCAAAGACCACATCTCACGCAAAATGAATAGGGGCAATATCAACGACCCGCGGCTCATGATCTAGAAATGGCTTGAGCCGCTGGCCGTTCACTCGAAAGGTACTCTCAGAAGACAACTCAGATATGTCGATGCTACCGTTGTCGGTGTACCTTCCTAACCAGATAAGGTCCTTTCCATTTGCTCTATAGCTTCCCTGGAAATAATCTAAGCCTCGCATCAAACAGCCATACTCTCTGTCCAATCTCACAATGTTTGTGGCTGATATGAGAATCATGCCACTCCTTGACTCTCTCCTTATAATGTAGGCTGCTTGAGAAAGCTGCATCTCTAAGCTCCTCCAGGGCAGCTAGCTCTGCCCTCCTCTGGTCTCCCATACCATCTGGATCCATAAGTATGTCTGTAACTGCCCAGAGTGACTTGTGCCTCAGCTCAACAAGTAGATGCATGGCTTGCCGTACACGAGGCGAAAGGGAGATGTGCCCAAAGGTGTCTTGAAAGACGTCCTATATGCCCACAAGACCGAGTCCAAAAGCTGTGACCAATCCTTTCGGTTAGGGCGGACGACTTTCTGCAGAATAGTCTTGATCTCCCTATTCGACACTTCGGCTAGACCATTCGTCTGTGGATGGTAAGGTGTAGCAACTCGATGGTCTATGCCGAACTCGCTAGCAAGTGCCTTCACCTGGTCGTGATGAAGTGAGATCCCCCATCAGAAAATCAGAACTTGTGGAACCCCGAACCGCGTGATGATGTGCTTCCTCAAAAATCTGCAAACTGTCCTCGCATCAGCGGCTCGGGCGGGGGATAGCCTCCACCCAACGACTCACATAATCAACGGCCAACAGAATGTACTCAAATCCCTGACTCTTAGGGAATGGACCCATGAAATCGATGCCCCATGCGTCAAAAACCTCACAGAAGTGAATGGGCTGCATCGACATCATATCACGCTGTCCACAAGTGCCCATCCTCTGACAGTCAGTACACCTCTTCACGAACTCATCTAAGTCCTTGAAGAGGGTAGGCCACCACAAGCCGGATTGGAGCACTTTCTGTGCCGTTTCTCCTCCCAGAATGATGTCCTCCTGCCTCAAGCTTGTGGCAGTAGGTGAGGACGCTATGGTGTTCCTCCTGAGGAATACACCGACGCCAGACGCTATCCCCTCCTTCGTGGTAAAGGATGGGATCCTCCCAATGGTAGGACTTGGCCTTCGCAAGGAAGGTCTCACTGTCTGGGCCAATCTTGTGGGACTTTCCCAACAACGAGAAAGTTCACAATATCGGCGTACCATGGGAGTGAGGCGATAGCAAGGATCGCCTCATCTGGGAAGGTATCTCTAATAGGGTCAATCTGCTCAGAATCCTCAGGCTGCTCTAGTCGGGAGAGATGATCCGCCACCACATTCTTGACTCCAGGCTTATCCTTGATCTCAATATCGAACTCCTGGAGTAGAAGGATCCATCTAGTCAGTCTGGCCTTGGCATCCTTCTTTTCCATGAGGTACCTGATGGCGGTGTGATCTGTAAACAAAGTCACTCTAGATCCGATGATATATGATCTGAACTTATCCAGGGCAAACACTACTGCTAGCATCTCCTTCTCTGTGACTGTATAATTCCGCTGGGCGGAATCCAATGTACGGCTAGCGTAGTGTATGGCAAATGGAACTCCATCCCTCCTCTGTCCCAGCACTGCCCCTACGGCAAAATCGGAGGCATCCGTCATGATCTCGAATGGGAGAGACCAATCTTGGCGGCTGGAGGACAGGAGCCTCAATAACACACTGCTGGAGAGTAGCAAACGACGAGAGACACTTGTCATCGACAAGGAACTCGGTGTCTTTCGTCAAGAGGTCAGTCAACGGCCGGGCAATCCTGCTGAAATCCTGAATAAATCTCCGATAAAATCCAACGTGCCCCAGAAATGACCGTAGCTGCCTCAGATTGGACGGCGGTGTGAGTTTCCTAATGACATCAACCTTGGCCGGATCAACCTCCATGCCCCTGTTGGAGATGATGTGGCCAAGCACCGTCCCTTGAGTCACCATGAAGTGACTCTTCTCCCAAGATAGCACCAAATGATACTCAATACATCGTTGGAGTACTCGATCTAGGCAGTCAAGACAAGAATCAAATCCGTCGTCGTAGATCGAGAAATCATCCATGAAGACCTCCAAACACTCCCCTACCATGTCCGAGAAGATCGACAGCATGCACCTCTGAAAAGTCGCAGGGGCATTGCATAGCCCAAATGGCATGCGTCGAAAAGCGTATGTGCCGAAGGGACAGGTAAAGGTGGTCTGCTCCTGATCCTCAGGAGCGATGGCCACTTGGTTGTAGCCCGAGTACCCATCCAGGAAGCAATAATGGCTCTTCCCTGCCAGTCTCTCAATGATCTGGTCAATAAAAGGCAGGGGGAAATGGTCCTTCTTGGTGGCTTGGTTGAGTCTCCTATAGTCAACACAAACCCTCCAAGAGGTGGGTACTCGTGTAGCAATCTCCTCTCCCGACTCACTGATCACAGTCGTGATGCCCGTCTTCTTGGGTACCACATGCAAGGGGCTAACCCACTTGGAGTCGGAAATGGGATAAATAAAACCTGCACCCCACCATTTTGATATTTCCTTCATCACAACCTCTCTCAGGTTGGGGTTCAGACGCCGCTGGAACTCACGCGACGGCTTCGCCCCATCCTCGAGATAGATATGGTGGGAGTATACTGATGGACTAATCCCATGGAGATCTGCTACGCTCCATCCGATCGCCTTGCGGTTCTTTTCAAGAACCCCCATCAAACGGGATTCCTGCTCTCCAGTCAACTCGGCGGAGATGATGACTGGGTACATCTCTGGCTCGCCCGCAAGGAATCGATACTTCAGCGAAGTAGGGAGCGGCTTCAGCTCTGGAATGCTGGGTGCCGGCAAATCTAGCTGTGGAAGAAACTGAGTGAAAGCTGCAAGGTCGGCCAAATCTGCCTGGGAAAGTGAAAGCGTACTCTCGCAAACTGGATCGGGAGAAGGCGGCTCAACTGTACTGTCTCTGCTCGGCTCTGCATCTACCTCCTCCTCATCTATAGGCTCAGATGGACTCAGGTCTGGCATCTGATCATAGCAATCGGCCCAATCAGACTCTGAATCCGAGGGATCTGCATCAGAAGCGGTGGCATCAGCACCACCAGAAAACAAGGTGGCCTCAGCACCACCATCACTAATCATCGTGCTGCGATCAAGGACCGGCTTTGCTGCCTCAATGGTATCCTGAACCAGGTCTGTGCTCTCCAGACTCTCCTCTGCTGTCGTCTCTGCATCAGCTGCATCTGAAAGTGAGAGGGTAGTCTGTGTCTCAAGATCTGCCCAAGCTGCCTCATCATCTGTGATCACAAAATCACAGTCCTGGTGGATGTCTGGATCTGCGTCTGTCAGCTGCTCTGAATCTGTACTCGCATCTGAGCGGGCTCTGAATCTAGCTCTGTAGTCCTCGACCGTCTATATTTGTATACTCTCGCCCTGGACGCGAAAGTACACCTTCCCGCTATCATGGTCAGTCACCGCCTTGGCTGTGGCCAAGAACGGACGACCAAGGATGATGGGGGTATCGGCCACTGACTCAGGGATCTCCATGTCCAACACTACGAAGTCCACGGGGAATTTCAGGCCCTGAATCGTGACGATAACGTCTCGTAATAACCCCTTCGGCCTCTTGACAGATCGATCAGCGAACTGAAGGACTGTCCTGCTCTGTCGAAGAGTGCCCAACTCGAAGCGGTCGAGAAGGGCTGCCGAAAGAAGGTTAATCGACGATCCGCTATCTAGAAGAGTACGGTCGAACCTCTGCTCACTAATCTGGCATCTGACATACAGGGCCCCTGAATCTGGCCTCTTGGCTGGCAGGCGGTTCTGGATCGCGAAGCACGTGGCTTTGGTCAACACATGGATCTCGGAAGTGTGGTTCCTCCTTCTCCTCCTGACTGTAGTCCTCTCTCTCAAAGATCGCTGGAGAAGGGGGATGTGCTGCAAAGCCTCCTGGAGGGTCAGCTGGATGTGGAATCTATCAATCATGCTCTGGCTGAACTCCTCAAGCTCTCTCTTTTTTGGATCATTTTTCTTCCCCTTCCCCATCTGAAGGGCTCTAGGGAAGGGGATCACTGGGTCCTTCTCAGATGAAGGACTAGGAAAAGGTCTAAGCGGTTCAAGGACCGGATCCACACATACATCATGCACCACAGTGGGACCAGAAGAAAGTAAACCTTTTCCTTTATTCACAACAGAGTTATGAGATACAGGAATACGAGGAAAAACATCATCTCTATCTGTACAAACACCGGTGGCCTCAGTACCACCATGGGCTGGCTCTACTGCTGCTGCTGGTAGACGTCGTGCGGCCTCAGTACCGTGGGCTAGCTCGGCTGAACGGGTGGCATCAGTACTACCTCCTAGATCTGGTGAAGCGGCGGCCTCAGTACCGCCGGTGGGATCAGCATCCTTGGTGGCCTCAGTGCCACCGTCATCGTCTGGAGCGGCCTCAGTACCGCTCTCCTCCTCCTGTGGCGCCTCGGGATGAAGCTCAGATGAGGCGCCGCCGCCTGCTGGGGTCCTACCGCTCCTAAGTGTGACAAAATCAGCATCAAATAGATCCGAAGATGTATCATCAAATGGGTCACTAGGAGTGTCTAACTCAATATGTACTACCTGCTCAGATTTCCTCTTGAGGTTGTTCGGATTCGGCTCTATCTGGGCTGGTATGGCGGCCTTCCCTCTCACCAGGTCCCGCATCTCCTGGCGGAACTCGTCCATCTCCCGTCTGAATGTGGCCTGCTGGTCCGTGAGGAGGCGGGCGATGTCATCCAAAGTGGGGCTCTCGTGGGAGCCCGACGGGTGGCCTCTCTGTGGGTGAGGCTGCTGGAACTGCTGTGGTGGGTAAGAGGGGTAGGAAGGAGGGTGCTGCTGCTGATATCCCGGGTGAGCCTGCTGCTCACGTCTCCATGACTGTCCCTGCTGCTGATAGGGACGCGGACCGAAGGATGACTGGTGCTGCTGATATGCTGGGGGCTGCCGCTGCGGCTGGTGCTGGTCTCTCTGCTGGGAGTACTGCCCTCCCTGTCCTGACGGCTGCTGCTGGGGCTGGGTACCACCACTCCCCCACCTGAATCCGGGATGGTCTCATCGGATCCCAGGCTGGGGGCGGTCATACCAAATCCCGTTGACATCCATCAACAGCTCGGCATCGTAGGGGGCTGGCGAGAGTACTGCCAGAGGCTGGTCCGGCTGGTAGACCACCATCTGCATCTCTGGAGATGGTGGGGACTGGTAGGTGGGCTGCGGCTGCTGGTACGGCTCCGCCTGTACAAGGTGAACCTGTCTAGGCTGCACGTGGGTGCTGGAGCGCTGGGACGAGCTGCTGCTGCTGCCGGCGTCGCCTCGCGACTGAAGACGGGGCTGAGAAGCTGTCTGTGCCTCCTGGAGACACATGAGCTGTGTCTTCATGTCGCTCAGAACCTGTGCCATCTGCTCCATCTGCGTGATACCCTGGCACTGCTTCTTCTCTATCAGCTCCATGCGGTCCAGCTTCTCGCTGATAATGCCCATGTCCGCAGCTGATGACTCTGCCTGTGCTGCTGCTGCTGCGGACGAACTGGAAGGACCTGCATCTACCCGTGCTATCCTCTGGTACTGCACGGGTCCTGGCTGATGTGGCTGGGTCTTCTGAGTATACAACCTGGTCTGAGACATCACCATATAGTTCTCAGCCATCTCCTCGTAGATGGCCCAGACCTGGTCGTGGTCCTTGGCGAAGTAGGACCCGCCCACGAAGCGTTCACCAGACCCTGAAGCTCTGGCGTCAACCCACTGAAAAAGCTCTGAACTAGGTTCGGCTTGGAGATGTCGTGGTGCGGGCATCGGTCCAGGAGCTCTCGAAACCTCTCCCAAGCCTCGTGGAACTGCTCGTTGGGGAACATGGAGAAGTTGCTGATCAGGGCCCTCGCTGCATTCGTCCGCCCGAGTAGATAGTACTTGTTCAAGTACTCGGTGCGGAGCTGCTCCCAGGTATAGACAAACCTCCCAAGGTGCTTCAGCCAGGTGGCTGCTTTATCTGCCAGTGAAAACGGGAAGGCTATCATCCGGATCGTGTCCTGGTCCACATGCCGGTCGTGGACAGTGCTGCAAATCATCAGGAACTCCTGGAGGTGGAGGTGGGGCTCCTCAGTGGCGAGTCCGTGGAAGCGAGGTAGCATCTGCAGGGTGTTCGGGGGGAACTTGAAGTCCCCCACGATCGCCGGCACCACTACCCAGTGATGCATCAGAGTAGATCCGGGATTGTGTAAATCCCGCATCGGTCGTGGTGGTACTCCTGCTCCTGCGGCTGCTGCCGCTGCGGCGGCGGCCACGGCCGCTGCTGGCTGCTGCTGCGGCTCGTGCCTGTGCATCATCGGGCTCCTCGGGCTCGCTCTGCTCATCTCGCTCTGCTCTGAGCCTCTCCAACTCTCTCCTCATCTCAATCATAAATGCTCCCTGATCGCGGAGCTGCTGCTGGACTGTATTGAGTGACGCGATCAGGGTGGAGTTGATCGCTCCCTGGTCTAGTACAATATGCTCTGGCTGACGGGAGTGATCGTCTGAACTGCCGGCTCCGGCCATGTCGACGTCTGCAAAATCAAACGAGCCCAACTCAGGTGCTGTCAAATGTATCAATCTCTCCTCGGGCTCGTGTCTCTCAGGTAGATCAGAAAGGGGGTCGAGGGGGAACAGGGTGGAGTCGTACTCGGGCTCGGAGAGCGGGTCTGAGCTCTCGCGAGCCAACCTAGATGATGAGGTAGACGCGCCCGAAAGCGGTGCAGCCAGAGGCTGCCTAAGAGACCGTCTACCCATCATCATGATCTGGCGAGTAAGGCGGATGAGATCTGGAAAAATTACGATCAGAAAACAAACCCCCGGTTCACCAACGCAACGCGAGCTGAAGACCGTGAAAGTTCGGTCAAATTATCTTGTCGATTTTATTTTGGTGAACAATCAGAATATCAGAGCGCTTACGTGACCTGTTGGGATATCCGATGCTAACCCAACCGACTGGCCCGCACGGAAGAGTCGGTAGTCAGTCGGGACTAGCAACGGGGGGCTCTACCTAGGGTACGGGTCACTCTCTCGCGCATCCAAACCAATCAATGAGGGGGTTGCTCTCCCCAAGACAAAGTTTTTAGGGTGAGCGGTTTTTAGATCAATAAGATTAGCAGTCCCTATTTTATGGTTTTCACTTTTTTAATATTTTTCAAAGCAAACAAAAGGCCTAACGAATTTTTCGGTTCTCCTGGTTATTAAGTCCAAAACAGGGGGGAGAAGACGAAAAAGCCGATGCACGAAAAATCAATGATGCATGCAAAGTCAGAAATGCATACCTGCCTCCAGCTCTCTACATGCAATATGATCCGTGCCTAAAAGTAAAGACAGAAATAAAACTAACCTAAATGATGCAGCGGGAAAAGCCGAGTCCTAGACGAGCAGCTTCTAGCGAAGAACCGTCTAACCGGTCACCGACCTCCAAGCCAAAGAGTCCGGTCTTGGCCCGTCCCTCCTCTGTCCGACAAATCGGGGGTAGGAGTAAGCGCTTTACAGGACGGGCTACGGCACGTAGGCTACGGAGGCTAGCGAGTCGGTTATTTTTATTATTGATTTTAAGTAGGTCCAATTACGGTCTATAGGAACAGATATGCAATTAGGTGTGTGGATCCTACTAGTTACGGCACATTCACCAGAAAATCCTAAATCTAGGGGCTCGAGCAAAACCGCGAAAAACCGGAAAAGACAGAAATAAAAGAAAAATAAAACCGTGAAGAAAGCTGCGAAAAACCGCGAAGGTCCTAAAGGGTCCCCCGAGCACACCGGTGCTCGGCAAAACAGACCCGCTACGGTCAAGTCACAAAAGTGTCCAAGTCCTGTCCCTGTATTATTACAACAATAATAGTAATAAATGAAAATAAAAACCTAATCTATCCTCACCCACTCAACTCTCTCTCTCTCGCTCTCTCCTGCGGCTTCGTAGAGAAAGAAGCCGCCTCCAAGTTCTGCGGTTGCGCCGGCTCCTCGAAGTCGCCTCCGCGGTCCTCGGGCCCTCGCAAGACAAAGAGAAGAGTGGTCAGACCGGCAAAAATAATCAAATAATAAAGAAAAGAAAGGAAAATAAAAGTGAGGGTATATATGCAAAAATGGAAAATGAAATAATCACACAAAATAAAACAAAAAATAAAAATAAAAGAAAATCAAAATAAAACAAAAAGAAAATAGATACAAAAGCCGCGAGCTCCGAAGAGCCGCGAAAAAGAAAACGAAAATAAAACGAAAAGAACTACTAAGCCGTGCTCTCCGGCAACGGCACCATTCTGATATCCGTCTAAATGACTAAGGTAAAGGTATAGAAATGGTCGTTGCGACCTCAATCACTCAGACTAAGCATATCAAGAAAAAATCAGACCGCTAAATAAATCAGAGATCAATCAAAACAAATGAGCGGTCCAGCTATGAGATTAACCTGGTATAGCACCCAGGGTCGAACTCAAGGAGCACGGGATGGCCAAAGGCCTACGAAGTAGTAAAAATAAAATAAAATAAAAGACAAGTATTTTTAATGATTTTTAATGATTTTTATATTTTTTTGGATTTTTAATATAGTGAGAAAATAAAAGAAAACAAAGACAAGCACACTTTAGCAATTTATTTAATGTATCAAAAATCAAACAAAAATTCAAACAAAAATGTTTTTATGTTTTTTAGGTTTTTTAGTGTTTTTGGTTAATTTTTGATAATTTTCTGATGTATAATTTATTTTCTAAAAATCAAACAGTGATAGAAAAGCAAGGTACTGTCCAGCCAGGACCAAAATCCCTAAATAAAATATCTAAGGATCTCAAGAGGGCCTGGAGGTATTTTTCCTGTATACTAGACAAAACAAGGGAAATTTGAGTACCAAAATTATGTTTTTGGGTTTTTAGATTATTTATTATAATTTTTATGAGTTTTTAGGTGTTTATAAGTCTTTATGGTTTTTACTCAGTGAAAAATAGCCAAAATTGGCTAGAAAATCAAGGAACACAAAAGAAACAGTACCTAATTTTTATAGAATTTTTTGAGGGGGTTTTTATAATTTTTTTTGGATTTTGAAACTAGGCAGTGGCTGAAATAGAGTTTTTGAATTTTAAAAATAACAAATAAAATCAAAAATGTCCTCAAAAATTCTCAAAAATCCTACAACATGGCAGGAGCCATGTGTCAAATTTCATCGAATTTGGAGGTGATTTGATATTTTATTCAAAAATCAAAAGAGGGCATTGTGCACAGGGACTAAAGTGCAATTACCCGAAGTTCTGGGGGTCCAGGTGCAAAATACCCAGCAACGCACGCACGCGGCGCGTGCCTGGGGCACTCAGGGACCTCTTTGTAATAAAAACCAATCCCAGGGACCTTTTGGTAACTCGTACCAAAAAGTCCAGGGCTGTATTGCAAATAACCCACTAATAGACACACATGCGGAATTAAAACACTCACAGGGGCATTTATGCAATTACTAAAAACATTTCATTCATTAACGAACATCCAGAACTACAGGACTAAAGTTGCAAATGACCCAAACATACACGTGACGACGCACGTGGCTCACACAAACAGGGGCATATAAGCAAATAAGCTAAAACATGAGGTCCAGTGTGCAAAATACCCTAAAACTAAACAACTGACGAAAGTAATTACAGGACTAAAACGAAATAAAAACAAAAGCTGGGCCTAAGGGTAATTTACCCTTTATTAAGCGGGCCGTCGGATGCGCTCCACGTGGCTGATCTGACGGGTCTGGCTGGTGGGCGCTCCAGATGGCATCTCCTCAGATCGGACGCTCGAGACAGCTCCTCAGATGGACGGCTCCGATCACACTGGAGCGAGGAGACACGATCGACGGTCTGGGAGGATCCAGGAAGAACAGGTCGCCGGCGACTTTCGCCGGCCTCGTGCGAGCGCGGTGGTCCTCCTCTGCTGCCTCTGAAGATCGGAACAGGTCCGCGGTGAAGCTCCGCAGCTGAAGGTGGGCTCCGATGGCCCAGCCGAGCCCTGGAGGGGCTCCGGCGAGGTCGGCGGAGGAGAGCTCCTGGCCGAATGTCGGGAGGCCTCAGATAGCCTCCTCTGGTCCTGCAAAATGGGTCAGAAGCTTCGCGGGTCGAGGGCAAAGTGCCTCGACCCGGTTAGGCGGCGTGAAGGTGGTCTATGCGTCGGGATGAGCGAGCTCCGGCGAGCGACGGACGGTAGAGCTCGAACCCGAGCTCCTGTGCGAGCTGGGTTGGATGGGTGTATGGAGAAGGTGCGCGGAGGGACGGCGAAGGTGAATATGGGTTCCGATGATCGAAATGATGCGCGAGGTGGTCGGAATCAACGAAACATGGCGGCGGTGCAAATTGGGGCAAACTAGAAATTAGGCGAAATAGGAAAGCTAAGGGATTACCTGGGCGGTCGATGAGACTGTGCTGGAGCTGAGGTAGCTCCTGGTCGTGGCCTCAAGGGGTGTCTCGACCCGAGGCTCGAGCTCCTGCTCTGGGCGGAGCTGCGGCGGTGCTAACTCGCCGGATCAGTGGTCCGGCCACTCTCGCCTCACTGCGACACGGGCAACCGAGAGCTGTCACCTCGAGGGTTGCTGTGGAGGTCACGGGACAAAGAATGGGGAGCCAAAGATGCATGAAAATGGGGGCGGAGCTGGGAATTTATATGGGTGCAGGTCCGGGAAGAAGGGCTCGGGTCCGGCTCGATTGAGCACGGATCCCTAGGATCAATGTCGGGCGAGATTCCCGGATACTTGGGGAGTGATTAGGACCCTGGGTTAGGCTAAATGGTGATCGGGTCTGGTGGGAATAAATGGGAGAAGTCGGGTCCGCGAACCAGACCCGTGGGAAGTGGTCACAGGGGGGAGTTGACCGGGGCGGTCAACAACCCCCGTGGACCAATGGGAATCAGCCACGTCAGAAAAGATTTAGAAATTGAATTAAAAATAACAAATGGCCAATTTAAATAAAACTCAAACATAAAATATTTTTATTTTAATTTTTTCTATTTTTTTGGTGATTTTTAATTAATTTTTGGAAATAAAAATAAGGTATTTACATAATAGGGCTATATATAGGTATATGTACAATATAGGGTTTTTAATTTTGATTTTTAATTGGTTATTTTTATACATTTTTATTCCTATTTTATATTTTATTTATTTATAGAGTAAAATGAGGAATAAAAGGATATTTTTATTTGATTTTAATTATTTATATACATAGGTGAAATAATTAGTTATGTACAAACTATAGACATGGCATATGTACAATATGTTTTTGTTATTTTAATTTTGTTATTTTTATTTGATTTTGTTTTGATTCTTTTTATTTTATGTATTTACAATATAGAATATTTACAAAAAGTTTAGAAAATAATTTTATTTATTTATAAGGTCGAATAAATATAGGAAGCATGGTCTATGTACATGGTGAAAGGGCATTTTTAAACTTTTTGATTTTTAAATTTTTATTTTGTTTTTAATATTTTCTAAATATATACAAATATTTACAAGCATATTTTTGAGTGAGGAAAATATAATTTTATTATTTACAAGAGTATATACACATGAGCCCTATCTCCCTCTACTTGGCTTTTATGCGGTCAGGCCCATGCTGAGCCCTCCCTTGGGTTAGGTTGCTCAATATTTATTCTAAATATTTCCCTCTTTTTCTTTTTTTAATCTTTATTCTTTTATTTTTGCACAAAAACATGCTAATTATAAGTTTTTACACAATGCATGCTTTTGCTAATTATTCCTATTTACAAATATCTACATGCATTTGCATAGGTTTTTGTAGCTAAAATATGAGAATAAAGAGTGATGAATGGGTATTCATCACTCGCCAAGCTTGTGCTCGTTAAAACCCTACTCGCTAGCTCATTTTGGCGAGGACATGTGCTCGCTATTAAAAGTGGGCGAGCACATGTGCTAGCCAAGTCCTAGCTTAAGTGCTCTCTAGGTCCTATATTAGCTAGCACTTAGCTAGGACTTGGCTAGCACACGTGCTCGCCAACTGTGGAGAATATGAAAAAATATAGGTTCTTCGGGGTTTCAAAGCCCCGTTGAACCTGTATTACCTACTATAAAGTCATTTTAAAACTCTTATACTATATAAACATATTTTATGCCAAGTTGGAGACCCATACTTCAATTTCATTTCTTTCTTCTCTTCTAGTGTTACCCTGATTTCTCATACACCATTCTTTATCTCTCATTTCATAACATTATAGTGTACAAGCATATACAATAATATACACTCACAATCAGTAACATACGTAGGTATAGTAACACAAACACCATACTAACATAAGCATTTCATATCTAGAACCAAAATACTATATTTACACACTCTGCACTTTCTAACAAACATACACACGCTATATCTCTTGCATTCACATGCTAAAATATATAATACATACTAATACACACTAGTATTCACGTAAGCACACACAAACACAAATGAACTTAAGCCAAACATGCACATCCTCTCTTTCACAATGTAACACATGCGAACTATAGCACAAACTAACATAATGTAACACACACACACATACACACATAAACACAGTAGCATATACATACGAGCACCCTAACACACACATAAATACGCATGAACCTAGACAGTACACATATGAACATGTAAGTACTCAAAAAATCATCTTGCAAAATATGAAAATAATACATGAAGAAAGAGTATGAATATAATATAGAAGTAAAACATCATCATATGACTAACCTCATACATCTAGTGAAGTGCATCCTCCTTATCATCTTCCTATTATATTTTATATAGATCATACCTTGTACCTAGTCAACTCAAAGTAAAATTAAATTAATAGTTTGAAGTTTGAATATACATGTATCAAAGAAAGATGATAAAATTTAATCAAGCATACCTATTTATGTAGGATTTGGCCTTATGCATCCTCAAGATCATGTTCATACTCTTCCCAAAAACAATCATGTTCATACACACGATTATGTTCAAATGTAAGGGGCTTGAAATCCTGGAATTCTGAAAAATTGGAAGTGAATACACTTTTCAAGAATAAAAAGAATACACCTCTAGACATGAATCAATTATACAAAATCATCTTGCAAATCATCTTGCAAAATCATGAAGTAAATATATGAAGACAAAGTGTGAATGGTGATACAATAGAATTGCATGTACGTGAATTTAGAAAGGCATGTACATGACTCTATACTTACAAATAACATGATCATCTTATTGTAAATAATTATTCATACTAGATCCCATCATATTTTATATGGATACTAACATTTGCTAATCACTTAATTATAAACTTTAGTTCAAAGTTTGAAACTTGGATTATACATGGGATAAAAGTAGGAGGACAATATTTAATTGAGCATACCTAATGATAGAGGAGTTGATGTCTCGAAAACGAATCTACATTATGTGTGTAAGCCTGCATTCAATTATAAATGATAATCTCAATAGAAATCTAAATAAACTAAAGATAGAGAAGTTTTTACTGGAAGATAAAGTGTTACCAATAATACCGTGAGCTTTCTCCTGCTATATCCAAAATAGGAATAAATGAGATAATATATGGTCGCCCTCACAATCACATTCATCTGCAAAGTAATAACAAATGTAAAATATAAAACTTGGTTAACACGCATATCCATGGTAGCCTTCTACATGTAGAAACTTTATGTATTTAATCAATAACATCAAAATTAAAGACCATTTTATCGAAACTTTACAAACAAATATTACACACTAAAATAAATCTAACATATTAAGAAGTATGTCCTCACTCTCATAAGCTTGTGCTCCATGCATATTAAACTAATACACTCTCTAACACATACTAACACATACTCTAATATGCATGCACACTCTCCCCGATACATAATATACTAATACACTCCCTAAGATACATGCACATGCATGCACACATAACACACATACATAAATAGCTCTCACAAATAATTTTCCCACCCCCCTTCAACACTGTATTAATACACTCTACATTCTCTAACACACATCACTCACACACACACTAGCATACTAACACACACATGTACACATGTAACTAACACATGCA
>JAZKJV010011495.1:0-69083 GCA_037367405.1 Ottelia alismoides | reverse complement strand
TTACAACGCGCCGATGCACGAACCACTCGCCCTTGTCGGTGGCGACCTTGGTCAACGCCGCGATGTCGACTCCGCAGGATTGCGCCGAAGCCGACCAGCGCCTTGCTGGCTTGCCAGCGGCGTCGAAGCCGGCCGCCACCGCGGGGCCGCGGCGCTCGATCGGCTGGTCGGGCTGCTGCACCGGCACGCCGTCGAGCAGCACCGCCAGCCGGCGCGGCGTCCACAGCGCGCGCGCAGCCTGCGCGTCGACGGCGATGCCGCGCCTGGCCAGGCCTTCGACCACGCCGTCGCGGAACGCCAGCGCCAGTTCGTCGAGCGCCTTCGGCGGCAGTTCCTCGGTGCCGAGTTCGACCAGCAGGGGCAGGCTCAGGCTCATCGCACGATCACTCTCGAAGACTCCAGCACCCCGCGGCAGGACCGCGCCAGCGCCATTTGTTGTAGGAGCGGCGCGTGCGCCGCGAGCTTTTCAACCTTGCGAGCGGATCCCTTGCGCCGCGAGCTGTTCAATCTTGCGGATGCGAAGGCGCGCCGCGATTGCGCCACCCTCGCGACCACCCCGATCAAGGCCGCAGCCCCGCCTCACGCCGCCTTCGCCTTCAACCCCGGAAAGCCCAGCTTCTCGCGCTGCGCGTAGTACGCCTCCGCGACCGCCTTGGCGATGGTGCGCACGCGCAGGATGAAGCGCTGGCGCTCGGTCACGCTGATCGCGCGCCGCGCATCCAGCAGGTTGAACGCATGCGAGGCCTTGCACACCTGGTCGTAGGCCGGCAGCGGCAGGCCCTTGGCCACCAGCGCCAGCGCCTGGCCCTCGCAGGTGTCGAACCACTTGAACAGCGAGTCGACGTCGGCGTGCTCGAAGTTTGTAGGCGCTCTGCTCCACTTCGTTCTGGTGGTAGACGTCGCCGTAGGTGACCGTGCCCTGCGGGCCCTGGGTCCAGACCAGGTCGTAGACCCGGTCCACGTCCTGCAGGTACATCGCCAGCCGCTCCAGCCCGTAGGTGATCTCGCCGGTCACCGGCTTGCAGTCCAGCCCGCCGGCCTGCTGGAAGTAGGTGAACTGGGTCACCTCCATGCCGTTCAACCACACCTCCCAGCCCAGCCCCCAGGCGCCCAGCGTCGGCGACTCCCAGTTGTCCTCGACGAAACCGCAGGTCGTGGACCAGGGGGTCGATCCCGAGCGCCTTGAGCGAGCCGACGTAGTAGCTCGAGGATGTCGTCCGGGTTCGGCTTGAGCACCACCTGGTACTGGTAGTAGTGCTGCAGGGCGGTTGGGGTTTTCGCCGTAGCGGCCGTCGGCCCGGCGCCGCGAGGGCTGCACATAGGCCGCGCGCCAGGGTTCGGGGCCCAGCGCGCGCAAAAAGGTCGCCGGGTGGAAGGTGCCGGCAGCCGACCTCGGAATCGAGCGGCTGGATCAGCACGCAGCCCTGCTCCGCCCAATAGCGGTTGAGGGTCTGGATCACGTCCTGAAAGCTGGGACCGGCATGACGGGCTCGACATTGCGGCGGGAAGTAGCACGCTAGTATAGCGATGCTTCCACGTCGAGCCCGTCCGATGACCCAGCACGGAACGCCCAAGGTGGTCGCCCTGCCCAAGAAGGGCGAGGGCAAGGGCCTGTCGTTCTCGGCCAACCGCCGGCTCGACCTCGACGAGGTGCTGGCCATCCTGCAGCACGACGGCGAGATCGCCGAAACCGAGGTCAAGCGCGTGCGCGGCGCCGCCCGCCATGCCGGGCGCGCCGAGATGCACCCGCTGGTGGTGGTCGCCAATGCCAAGCTCGAGCGCGCCGCCCAGCCCGGCCAGGCGCTGTCGCTGGAATGGCTGACCGAATGGGTGGCCATCCACGCCGGCCTGCCGCACGTGCGCATCGACCCGACCAAGGTCGACGTCGCCGCGGTCGGCCAGGTGGTGACCGCGCATACGCCACCCGGTACCGCATCCTGCCGCTGGCGATCGACGACCTGACCCTGACCGTCGCCACCAGCGAGCCCTTCGACACGCGCTGGCTGGACGACATCGCGCACCTGACCCGGCGCGAGGTGAGCTGGTGGTGGCCAACCCGCTCGACGTCAACCGTTATCTCATGGAGTTCTACGGCGTCACCCAGGCGGTGCGCCGGGCGAAGGACGCCAAGGACGCCAAGGGCGACGATCCAACCGCCAAGATCCTCAACTTCGAGCAGCTGCTGGAGCTCGGCAAGACCGGCGAGATCGGCGCCGACGACCAGCACATCGTGCGCATCGTCGACTGGCTGCTGCAGTACGCCTACGACCAGCGCGCCTCCGACATCCACCTCGAGCCGCGGCGCGACATGTCGCGGGTGCGCTTCCGCATCGACGGCGTGCTGCACAAGGTGTTCGAGCTGCCCACGCCGGTGATGGTCGCGGTCACCGCGCGCATCAAGATCCTGGGGCGCATGGACATCGCCGAGCGCCGCCGCCCGCAGGATGGCCGCATCAAGATGCGCACCCAGGGCGGGCGCGAGGTCGAGATGCGATTGTCGACCATGCCGACCGCGTTCGGCGAAAAGGTCGTGATGCGCATCTTCGACCCTCGAACTGGTGTTGAAGAGCTTCGGCCAACTGGGCTTCTCGCGCGCCGAGGAGCGCATCTGGCGCGAGATGGTCGAGCGCCCCAACGGCATCGTGCTGGTCACCGGCCCCACCGGGTCGGGCAAGACCACCACGCTGTACTCGACGCTCAAGCACCTCGCCACGCCCGACATCAACGTCTGCACGATCGAGGACCCGATCGAGATGGTGGCGCCGGAGTTCAACCAGATGCAGGTGCAGGCCAACATCGACCTCACCTTCGCCGCCGGCGTGCGCACCCTGCTGCGCCAGGACCCCGACATCATCATGGTCGCGAGATCCGTGACCTCGAGACCGCCGAGATGGCGGTGCAGGCGAGCCTCACCGGGCACCTGGTGCTGTCCACCCTGCACACCAACGACGCACCCAGCGCGATCACCCGGTTGCTCGACCTCGGCGTGCCGTTCTTCCTGCTGCAGTCGACCGTCGCCGGCGTGGTCGCGCAGCGCCTGGTACGCAAGCTGTGCCACCACTGCAAGCAGCCGGGCGAGGTCGACGAGGCGAAGTGGAAGCTGCTCACCGACGGCTTCGGTTTTCCAGTGCCGGCGCAGTTGATGCGCCCGGTCGGCTGCACCGAGTGCCGCCGCACCGGCTACCTCGGTCGCACCGCGATCTACGAGATGATGCCGCTCACCGGCGCCTGCGCGGCCTGCTGTCGAAAGACCTCGAACTGCCGAAGTTCCGCGCCGCCGCGCTGGCCGACGGTCATGCGCCCGCTGCGCCTGTCGGCGGCCGAGCAGGTCGCCAAGGGCATCACCACGCTGGAAGAGGTGCTGGCGGCGCTGCCGCCGGGGGAATGAGCGCGCGGCGCGGTGCGCGCCCGTGTGCGCCCTGCCCCGTCTCGGATGCCCATGCCTCCAACGTAGGAGCGCGCTTGCGCGCGACCGCCACGTTTCGATCTTGCCGCAGCCGTATTGCATCGAGGTCTCGACTGTGGGAGCGCTGCGTGCAGCGCGACCGCAACGTCTCCGATCCTGCCGCAGGCGTCTTGAGCGCGGCGTTGCCTTGTTGTCGCGGGCGACGACGGAACAACCCAGCAGGCAAGACGCCTGCGGCAAGATCGAGATGTGGCGGTCGCGCGCAAGCGCGCTCCTACAGTTGGAGCAGCGGCGCGAAACGTCTCGTCTGGGGGCGACGAAAAAGCAACCTGGCATGCAAAGACGCCAGCGGCAAGGTCGGCAGGTGGCGGTTGCGCTGCACGCAGCGCTCCTACAGTCGAGGCATCGCTCGCTAGACGCCAGCGGCAAGGTCGAGACGTGACGGTCGCACGCGAGCGTGCGCCTGCGGACGATGAATTCCGCCACCTTCCGCCCGACGCGGGAAGCCGAGCTGGTCCGGCTTCCCGTCGGTCGTCACGGGTGCGCCTCAGAACGAAATCCGCGGCCCCACGAACACCCGGTTGTCCGCGTCCGAAAAACTCACCTCGGCCGCGATGCCCCACTGCGGGTTGAACTTGTACTGGCCGCCGACGTAGAACGCGGTGTCGCTGCCGTCGGCATCGGCGGCGAACACGCAGCCGGGCGGGGTCGGGACGATCGCGATGCAGGCGATCTCGCCGTCGAAGTCGATGTCGCGGTGGCGCACGCCGGCGCTGGCCTCGAAGGCGGGCGAGAGTGCGGCGCGCACGCCGACTTCCACGCCGTAGTCCGTCGCCGTGCCGATGATGTCGTAGTCGGCCTTCTCGTACGACACGCGGGCGATCAGGTCGACGTTGTCCGACACCGCGAGGTTGTAGCCGATGCCGGCGCGCCAGTCGGCGAGGTCGAAGTCGTCGTGGTCGGTGCGCTCGTAGCCGCCGAAGAAGTGGAACGAATCGGTGATCGCGCCCGAGCCGCGCACGCCGAAGCCGTTGCCGTTGTCGAGTGCGTCGCGGTCGGAGCGCGCATAGCCCGCTTCGAGGTAAGTGTAGGAAAGGTCGCCCGCCGAGGCGGCGGCGGAAGCGCCGGCCAGCAGCGTGGCGGCGAGGGCGTGGTGCAGTTTCATGGCGTTCTCCGTGGATGGTGCGACGCCCCTCAAACGCCGCGGGTTGGAAGATCCCGGTCGCGACGCGGCCGGGATCGGGTCCGAAGACGGGCCATGCAGGCCCGCCGTCGCAGCCGGCGGCCGAGGGCCGCCGGCGATGGCTCAGAACGAGGCGCGCGGGCCGATGAACAGCGTGTTGCCGTCGTTGCCCACCGCGACTTCGGCCGAGATGCCCCAGGTCGGGTTGAACTTGTACTGGCCGGCCAGCACCAGCTGGGTGTCGTCGGTGTCGCGACGTCCGGTGTAGCGCAGCGCGGCCGAGCCCTCGAAGTTGGCGCTCAGCGAACCGCGCACGCCGGCTTCGACGCTGTAGCCGTTGCCGTCGGCGAAGTCGTCGGCGTCGATGCGCTCGTACGCCGCGCGCACCACGAAGTCCACGTTGTCCGAGATCGGCGTGTTGTAGCCGAGGCCGAGGCGGAACTGGTCGAGGTCGAAGTCCTGGTCGGCGACGTCGATCGACACGCGGTCGAAACCGCCGAACACGTGCAGGTTGTCGGTGATCGCGCCCGAGCCGCGGATGCCGAAGCCGTTCTCGGCATCGAAGCCGTCCGGATCGGCGCGCAGGTAGCCGGCCTCGAGCCAGGTGTAGGAGAGATCGCCCGCGAAGGCGGAGGGGGCCGCGGCCAGCGCGGCGAGCAGGGCAAGGGCAGTGCGCTTCATGCGTTCGTTCCTGTCGTGGTTTGCGTGGCCCCGCCGGCGTCCGCAAACGCCGCGGATCGATGCGCGCGGCGGGGCTGCGCGGATGGTGCGGGCACGCCTGCGCGATGGCCAGCCGCCAAAGGTCACGGTCCGCGCGCGCCTTCAGAAGGCGTTCAAGTTGCGTTGTAGCGGCGTTCAGGCTCCCCCGCGCCAGTCATGCTGGCGCCACGCTTCGAACACCGTCACCGCCACCGCGTTGGACAGGTTGAGGCTGCGGTTGCCCGGCCGCATCGGCAGGCGCAGCACGTGCTCGGGCGGCAGCGTGGCCAGCACGTCGGCGGGCAGGCCGGTGCTCCTCGGGGCCGAACAGCAGCGCATCGCGCTCGGCGAAAGCGACGCGGTCGAAGCGCCGGGTGCCGACCGTCGCCAGCGCGAACATCCGCGGCGGGCGCACTGCGTCGAGGTAGTCGGCGAGCGAGTCGTGCACCGCGACGTCGGCGAACTCGTGGTAGTCGAGCCCGGCGCGGCGCAGCTTGGCGTGCTCGAGGCGAAGCCCAGCGGTCGCACCAGGTGCAAGCGCGCACCGGTGTTGGCGCACAGGCGGATGACGTTGCCGGTATTGGGCGGGATCTCCGGCCGCCAGAGCACCACGTCGAACATCAGGCTGGCGGCAACACCGGCACGCCGTGCTCGTTGCGCAGGTCCGGCGCCGGCAGCGGCATCGCGACGTCGTCGCGAACCGTGGCGCGCGCCGAGCGGGCCAGGGCTCCTCGCCGCGGGTCGCGGCCAGTGCGTTGGCGAACGCGCGCTGCGCACGCGGGGCGTCGTCTTGCGCTGCGTAGAGCAGCCCCCAGTTCCTCCACGCGGCCGGGCCCGCGCCGTTGGACAGCGCGCGTCGCAGGTAGTCCTCGGCCTTGGCCCACAGCTCGCCCTCGCGGCACAGCGGCCGAGCGGAGCAGCAGGCCGCCGCTGGCCGGATGGTCCTTCAGCCACGCCTCGGCGCGGCCGATGCGCTGCGCGCGCTGCGTGGTCGGCAATCGCGCCCAGGCCTCGACCACGCGATCGGACCACTGCGCCTTGAGCGCCGCCTCGACCTCGTCGGCGACGTCGTCGCCGAGCCCGAGCGCGGCCGCGCGGCGCGCGAACGCGCCGGCCACCGGCGCCGCCTTGCGCTGGTTGCGCGACAGCTCCGCCCACAGCGCGCGCAGGCTCACCGCGTCGCTGCACTGGGCGAGTGCCTGGCCCAGCACGTCGGCCTCGAAGGCATCCCATCGCCGCCGGCGCATAGGCCTGCGCCTTGCGCAAGCGCGCCAGCATGGCCAGCGATTCGCCGCGCGGCCGGCGTGGCGGCCAGCGCGGCGACCAGCGTGCGCACGCCGGCCGGCGGCAGGCGCTGCGCGTGGTCGAGCGGGGTGAGGATCTCGATCGCGGCGCCCGCGCGGCCGTCCTCCAGTTCGGCCTGCGCGCGCAGCACGCTGGCGGCGACGTCGCCTTCTCCGGTGCCGGCCAGTTGCTGCAGCAGTTCGCCGTGGGCGCGCGGCATCGCCGCGTTGGCGCACCGCGGCCAGCGCGCCGAGCAGCGCGGGCAGGCGCAGCGAGCGCAGGCGGGCGGCGTCCAGCAGCAGGTTCTCGGCGCGCTGCGGCCGGCCTTCGGCGAGCGCGAGCATGCCGCGTGCGAACTGGCGCCGGCCGCGTCGGCGCGCGCGCGCCACCATCGCGCGCAGGGGCCAGCGCAGCAGCCACAGCGCCAACCAGGCGAGCAGCACCATGGCGCCCAACGCGAGCAGCGCGAACACCAGCGAGGTCTCGACCGAGAGGCGCCCGCGCTGGATGTACACGTAACCCGGGTCGGTGCCGATCGCCCACGCCACCAGCGCCGCGGCCAGCGCGGCGGCGAGCAGGCCGAGCAGGATGCGGTAGGCCCCTCACGGCGCCCCTGAGGCGCTGCCGGTGGCCAGCGCGCGGGTGGCGCGCAGGTTGCGCAGTTCGGCCAGCGCGCGGCCGACTTCCGGCCAGTTGCCCGCGGCCGGCGCGGCCAGCACCGCGTCGAGCGCGGCCAGCGCGTCCTGCGCCGCGGGGCTGGTCGGTTCGAAACCGGCCTCGATCCGCGCCCGCGCGCGGCCGGCCGCGGCGCGCAGCGCGGCGTCGTCGCCGGTGGCGAGCGCGGCCTTGGCGAGGCTGAGGTCGACCGCCACCGCGGCGCGCCCGGCGATCGCGTCCGGCACCACCGCGCCGGCCGCGTCGGCCGGCAGTTCGCGCACGCGCACGTAGCGCGACAGGGCGGCCGCCGCCTGGTCTAGCCAGCCGGCGGTGGCCGGCAGCGGCGTCGGTTGCGACTGCGCCGGACCGCCGCGCAGCGCGAGGCTCGGCAGGGCGTCGGCGACCGCGTCCAGGCGCCCCATCAGGGCGCTGCGGTCGCTGCGCGGCGCGGCAGCCAGCGCCTCGATCTCGGCGGCCAGGGTCTGGCGCACGCCGGCGAACAGCGGATCGTCGAGGGCGGCCAGTTCGGCGTCGGCGAGCCGGAACGCGGTCAGCGTGGCGTCCGGGTCGTCGAACAGCGCGAGCCGCTCGGCGCCGAGGCGCAGCAGGAAACTCGGCTTCGTTGAGCCGCATCAGCACGCTGCCGGACAGTTCGCGCTCGGCCAGCCGCGAGACCGCGTCCTCCAGCAGCCGCGCTCGCTCGCCGAGGCCGAGCACCTCCTCGCGCAGGCTCTGGTTGACGCCCTCGGCATCCTTGAGGCGACGCTCCAGCGCGGCGCGCGCGGTGCCGGCATCGGCCAGGTCGCGCTCCACGCGTGCCAGCAGATCGCCCTGGACCCGCTGCGCGTTCTCGGCCGCCGACAGCGCGCGCTCGGCATCGAAGGCCGACCAGGCGGCCCAGCCGGCCACGGCCAGCGCGATGCCGGCGGCGAGCAGCGGGAGCAGGGGAGCGGAGGCGCGTCGCGGCGCCGCGGCGGTCGCGGCTTCGGCGGGAACGGCGGCAGGATCGGACATGGCCACGTCGGCGAAGTCGATGCCACATCGTAACAGCACCGCGCGCGCACGGCGTGCAGGACCCGGTGCGGGCGGGGCACGCGTCGCATCCGGCGCGGTGCGCCGATCGCAGGCGTGGCGCCGCGCGCGAGTCCTGGCGTGCGTCGCGGCGCGTCGCGTGCGCGGGTTCGCCGCGGCGATCGGATCGGCGCTGCTCAGCGCGCGGCGAGCGCCGCCGCCGCCGAGCAGGTCGCGCGAGACCGCGGATGCCGCCACCGTCGCCACGCGCAGTCCGGCGCGCCGCGCGGCGTCAGCCACGCGCGGGCTGCTCGCGACCCGCGCCCGCGGCCAGCCGCGCCCAAGCCGCCGCCGGTACGGTGGTGCGCAGGTTGTCCAGGCGATTCCACGCTGGACAGCAGCAGGAGCAGGCGACGGCGCGTGGCGGCCAGCGGCGCCAGGTGGCGCGCGTCGAGACGAGCGGGCAGGCGGCGGTAGACGTCGACCGACTCGACCTGCGCGCCGGCCGTCCGCAGGCCGTCGACGATCAGCCCGCGACCGCCCGGCGCGCCGACCACCGCCGCGCGTGCCGGCGGCCGCTTCGGCGAGTGCGGCCAGCACGCCCTCGCTGTCGTAGCGGCCCGCGGGCGCGAGCGCGACGATCCCGCGCCGGCCCAGCGCGCGCGCCGTCGCAGGACCCACCGCATAGGTCCGCGTGCCGCGACGCGGCGTCCAGCGTGGGCACAGGGCGAACGCGAAGCGCACCGCGCTCGGGCTGGTGAACACCACCGCCTGCGCCGCGGCCGCGCGCGCCAGCGCGGCCGCGGCGGCACGCGGATCGGCGGCGCCGCGCAGCGTCGCGCCGGGCAGCCGCAGCGCCTGCCCGCCGAGCGCGCGCACCGCGCGCGCCAGCGCACCGCCACTGCCGACCGGGCGGGTCACCACCACGGCATGGCCGGACAGCGGCGGTCGGCGGGGCGTTCGCTTCATCGCCGGCCATCCTAGCGCGCGCCCGGTCCCGCTTCCGGCCGGTGGCGAGACCGGCGTCGCAGGAACCGCGCGTGCCGGTTGCCGCGCGCCGTGCGGCGGATGCAGACTCGCGCTTTCCCCCGCGCTGTCCGCCCGATGATCGAAGCCGGCGACCTCCGCGCCCTCGAGCGCTCGCTGCGCGAGGGCATCCCGCTGGCCCGCGCGATGGACGTGCGGGTGCTCGACTACGACGGCCATCGGCTCGCGCTGTCCGCGCCACTGGCTGCCCAACGTCAACGACAAGGGCAATGCCTTCGGCGGCAGCCTGTCGAGCCCTGCTCACGCTGGCGGCCTGGGGCCTGGTCAACCTCAAGCTCGCCGAGGCCGGCCTCGGCGCCGACGTCTACATCCAGGACGCGCAGTTGAGCTACGTCGCGCCCGTGTGGGGCGAACTGATCGCCGAGGCCTATGCCGAAGGCGACGCCTGGTCCGGGTTCATCGCCGGCATGCGCGACAAGGGCCGCGCGCGCATCACCCTGCTCGGCGAGATCGCCGGTGCCGATGGCGCGGGCACCGCCGCGCGCCAGACCGCGCGCTTCGTGGCTCAAGGCGCCGTAGATCACGCATCCTCCGGGAGGCCGCGCATGACCCGCCGCTCGCCCTGCTCGCGTTCGCCGCACTGCTCGCCGCCTGCGGCAACCCGCAGCGCAGCGAGCTCAAGCTGCTCGACGAAACGCTCGACCAGTACGCTTCCGCCGTGCGCTGGGGCACGCCGGACAGATCGTCGCCTTCATCGACCCCCGAGGTGCTGGCGCGCCGCCCGGTGCGCGAGTTCGATCTCGAGCGCCTGCGCCAGCTGCGCGTGGCCGGCTTCCGCGCCGATCCGCCCGTGGTCTACGCCGAAGGCCGCGCGCGCCAGGCGGCGCAGATCGACCTGGTCAACGTCAACCACCCAGCAGATGCGCAACGTGGTCGAGGTCAGCGAGTGGGCGCTGGGACCCGACCGCCAAGCGCTGGTGGGCTGGCCAGCGGGCTACCGCGCTACGGCGCGGACGCGCGCTGAAGCCGGCGCGGCTCAGGCCGCGCGCGCGAGGCTCATGCCGCCGAAGCCGCGCGCGATCGCGCGGCGACGCGCTGCGCGAGGCTGGTGCCGGTCGACGGTGCGGGATCTCGGAGGCGCGGATCTCGGCCTCGACGGCGATCGACGCGCGCTGGTTGGCGGCCGCGGGCGCCGCGCCAGGCTTCGATCGCCAGCCGGTCCCAGCGCCAGGCGTGCACGCTCGGCACCAGCACCCAGCCCGGTGCCGTGCGGTTCGGGTCGATCGGGTGCCACGGGCGCACGCCCGGCAGGGTCAGGACCTGCTTCAGCGCGACCGTGCAGCCGGAAGCCCAGTCCGTCGCGGTGCAGGGCGAGGAAGGTCGCGCCTTCGACGCCGAGGCAGGGCCGCCCGCGCACGGTGAGGCCGCGGGCCTCGTGGGCCTTGCGCAGGTAGGCGCTGATCGCGTCGAAGCGGGTGCGTACGTTTGCCATGTCGCCAGTGTCCCAGATCCTGCCCCTGTGCAGGATGCCACAGCATTGTCGGGGACGCCCCGACCTCCCGGCCGTGCCGCAGTTCACGGAATCGTCATCGCGGGCGGGGCCCGCCGGCGACCTCAGAACGGCTTGGCGATCACCAGGAACAGGATCGGGATCGCCAGCAGCAGCGGGATTTCGTTGAACCAGCGGTACCAGGTGGAGGATTTCGGCGCAGCACCGGCGGCGATGGCCTTCAGCATCCGCCCGGTCCAGATGAAGTAGCCGAGCAGCACCAGCACCAGCAGGAACTTCGCGTGCATCCAGCCGCGCGCGGCGGTGACGTGCGGCCACAGTTCCGGCGCCACCACGCGGCCGAACCACAGCAGGAGCCCGAGCACGAGCATCACCGCGAACATCACATGCCCGAAGCGGTACAGGCGCCGGCCCATCAGCGCGACGCGCTCCTGCACCGCGGGCTGGCCCTGGGCTTTCGGCGAGATTGACCAGGATGCGCGCAGGTAGAACACGCAGGCCATCCAGGCGATCACGAACAGGGCGTGGAAGGTCTTGGTCCAGAGATAGGTCATGGATCGGTTTCCGTGGCTGACGACCCCGATCCTAACCGCTAGAGTCGCGCTCCACGCGCCGGCCCGGGCCGACGCGCATTCCACGGGAGACCAGCATGCGCCACCTGTTCGCCGCCGCCCTGCTCGCGGCCGCCCACCTTGCGTCCGCCGCGGCACCCGACCCGGCCCTGCTCGCCGGCCTCGATGCCCGCAGCATCGGCCCGGCCACCATGAGCGGCCGCGTGACCGCGATCGAAGCCGTGGCGGACGACCCGCGGATGGTCTACGTCGGCACCGCGGCCGGCGGCGTGTGGGAAGACCACCAACGCCGGCATCACCTGGACCGCGGTGTGGGAGAAGGAGCCGGTGCACTCGATCGGCGCGCTGGCGATCGATCCGTCGAACCCCAACACCGGTCTGGGCCGGCACCGGCGAGACCAACGTGCGCAATTCGGTGTCCTACGGCCGCGGCATCTACCGCAGCACCGACGCCGGCCGCTCGTGGCAGTTCAAGGGCCTGGGCGACTCCGAACGCATCCACAAGGTGGTGGTCGACCCGCGCGACGGCGACGTGGTCCACGTGGCGGCGATGGGCCGGCTGTGGTCGGCGGGCGGCGAGCGCGGCGTCTACCGCACGCGCGACGGCGGCGCTACCTGGCAGCGCGTGCTGCACGTCGACGGCGACACCGGCGCGGCGGAACTGGTGATGGACCCCGTCGAACCCGAACAAGCTGTTCGCCGCGATGTGGCAGTTCCGCCGCAGCGCGCACCAGTTCACCAGCGGCGGGCCGGGCTCCGGCCTCTACCGCAGCGTCGACGGCGGCGACACCTGGGACGAAACTCGGCCCGGCGGAAGGCCTGCCGGCCGGCGAGCTCGGCAAGGTCGCGGTCGCCATCGCACGTCCGACCCGCGCATCGTCTACGCGCTGGTCGAGGCGAAGGAATCGGTGCTGCTGCGCTCCACCGACGGCGGCTACAGCTTCGCGCCGGTGAACAAGGACGTGAACATCGCCACCCGGCCGTTCTACTTCTCCGAGATCCGCGGTCGACCCCGAGCAGCCGCAGCGCGTCTACCTGCTGCGCGTCACGCTGGATGTGTCCAACGACGGCGGCAAGACCTTCGAGACCCTGATCGGCTGGGACGACCTGCACCCCGACCACCACGCGATGTGGGTGCACCGTGCACGCAAGGTGCTGATCAACGGCAACGACGGCGGCGTGGGCTTCTCCTATGACCGCGGCGAGACCTGGCGCTACGCGGCCAACCTGCCGCTGTCGCAGTTCTACCACGTGCGCTTCGACCTCGAGACGCCGTATAACCTGTTCGGCGGCCTGCAGGACAACGGCTCGTGGCGCGGCCCCGCCTACACCTGGGAAGCGGGTCCGGTGCAGAACCACCACTGGATCGAAGCCACTTCGGCGACGGCTTCGATTCGATGCCGGATGTGGAGAACTCCGATCGCGGCTGGGCGCTGAGCCAGGAGGGCTACCTCGTCTACTTCGACCTCGTCACCGGCATGCGCAAGCTGGTGCGCCCGGCCGCGGCCCCCGGCCAGGCCGAACTGCGCTTCCACTGGAACACCGCGCTGGCGCAGATCCCTTCGACGCCGCCACGATCTACGTCGGCAGCCAGTTCGTGCACCGGAGCACCAACCGCGGCGACACCTGGGCGACGATCAGCCGGACCTGACCACCAACGACCCGGCCTTCCAGCAGTCGGCGAAGTCCGGCGGCGTCACGCCCGACGTCACCGGCGCGGAGAACCGCACCACCCTGATCGCGATCGCGCCTTCGCCCACCGAGCGCGGCGTGATCTGGACCGGCAGCGACGACGGCCGCATCCACGTCACCCGCGACGGCGGCGCATCGTGGACGTCGGTCGAAGGCCGGCTGCGCGGCGCACCGAAGCATGCCTACGTGCCGCACATCCCGTGTCGAACCACCGCGCGGCACCGCGTTCGTGGTGCTGGACGCGCACCGCGATGGCGACTTCGAGACCTATGTGTTTCGCCTCGACGGACTACGGCGCGCGCGCCACCCGCATCGACAGCGAGGCCTTCGATGGCCACGCGCTGAGCGTGTCGAGGACCCGGTCGAGCCGCGCCCTGCTGTTCGTCGGCACCGAACTGGGCCTGTTCGCCTCGTCGACGCCTGGCGCCACCTTCGCGCGTTTCAACCCCGGCATGCCGGGCCTCGCTGTCTGCGATGACCTCGCCATCCTCCGCGCGAGCATGACCTGATCGTCGCCACCCACAGCCGCGGCCTCCTACGTGCTCGACGACATCCGCGCGCTGCGCGCGATCGCGCGCGACGGCGTGCCGTCGGCGCTCGCCGCGTACGACGGCAGGGCGTCGTGCGCTACATCGCGCAGGCGCCGACGCGCGCTTCCCCGGCAACAGCGACTTCGCCGTGCGAGAAACCGCCCGGGCGGCGCGCCGCTGACCTTCTGGATCGGCGCCGACGACGTGCCGCACCCGGACGCCGAGCGCGAGAGCGCGCGCCGCATGGCGCTCGAGCCCGATCCGTCGGCGCCGAAGAAGCCCGGCGACGACAAGGTCCCGATCGTGATCGCGCGACGCCGGGCGCGGTGGTGGCGCACGCAGGAGATCGACCCCAGGCAGGGCCTCAACCGCTGGTGGTGGGACCTGCGCCGCAACGCCGTGCGCTCGCCGCTGCCGCCGTCGCCGTTCGGCGGCCCGGCCGGCATCGAAGGTGCTGCCCGGCACCTACGAGGCGACGCTGGCGTTCCGCGGCGCGACTGCGAAGGCCACGCTCAGCGTCGGCTTCGACCCGCGGGTGACGCTGGGACCTCGAGGCGCTGAAGGCGCGCGACGCGGCACTCGCCCGCGCCGCCACGCTGCAGGACACGCTGGCGGTGGGCGTGGCGCGCATCGCCGCCGCGCGCGCCGACATCGAGCGCCTGAAGGCCATCGCGCAGGCGCGGCTCGACGACCGCCAACGCGCCGATCCGGCCAACCCGATCGCCGACACCGACCCGCTCGAGCCTTCGGCAAGACCGCCGACGAGGCGCTCAAGGCGCTCGACGAGGCCGACCGCGGCCTGTGGAAGGACCCGAAGAAGACCAAGGGCTATCTGCCGGACACCGACGCCTTCGGCCAGGTCGGCGAAGCCGCAGTGGCATCTCGGCAGCTGGTACGGCGCGCCGACCGAAGCCGCGCTGCGCTACCTCGCGCGCGCCGAGGCGACGACGACGTCCGCGCTGGTAGGCCGCCAACGCCGCACTCGCCCGCGCAGCGCGCCAAAGTCGCCGAGGCCGCCGCCGCGCAAGGCCTCGCCCTGCTGCCGGAGGAGCCCGCGCTGGCGGTGCCGCGCTGATCGATCCCGCGATCCGCCGCGAGCGTGAAAAGTCTCGCGGCGCACGCGCCGCTCCCACAACGCCCCAGGTACTCGGTGCGGTTTCGGCGCCGCGAAAGCGTTGTAGAGCGCTGCGTGCAGCGCGACCGGACTGCGGCACGATCGAACAGCATCGCGGCGCATGCGCCGCTCCCACATGCCGCGGGGTACGCCCGCGCGGTTTCGGCGCCGCGAAAGCGTTGTAGGAGCGCTGCGTGCAGCGCGACCGGACTACGGCACGATCGAACAGCATCGCGGCGCCCGCGCAGCGGCTCCCACACCGCCCGCGCGGTCAATCGCCGGTGACGAAGGCCCGCTTCGCCGCGACGCCCGACATCCGGATGGTCGGTGAACACGCCGGTCGCACCCAGCGCGAACAGCCGCAGCACCTCGGCGCGGGCATCCTCGGGGTCCCGTCAGGCATCGAGCGCAAGGTAGCGATCCTCGGCGCGCACCGTGTACGGGTGCATCTGCAGGCCGCGGCGCGCGCAGCGGCCAGCAGCGGATGCACCGCGCCGGTCAGCCGCGCCGCATACGCGCGGCCATCGACCGTCCGCGCCGGAATCTGAGCGCCACCCGCGGCAGCAGGTTCACCTTCCACGGCCCGATGCCGGCGGCGTAGTTGCGCGCCATCCACGACAGCGGGTCCCGCTCGACCAGGCGGACCAGCCGGTGGCGTCGTACGAGCCCGCCCGCGATCTGGTCCAGTTCGCCGTACAGCAGGCCGAGGTCGTCGCCGCGCCGCGCATGGAACTACGTCGTAGGGCTGCGAGAAGCCGTCGCCGGCGCGTGCGGTGGCGGGGTCGGCGTTGCCGATCAACTGCACCAGCGGCAGTTCGACGCCCGCCGCCGGCAGGAGCGGCGCGACAGGTCGAGCAGGTTCGCGATCTCGAAACTCTGGATGAACACGCGCCGCGGATCGGTGAAACCGGCCGCGCGCAGCCGGTCGACCAGCACCTGCGAGGTGTCGATGCCGATCGGCGCGCCACGAGCCGCCGGCCCTCGAGGCGGAAGTAGGTGGGGTGCTTGGTTTCGGGATAGATCCCGACCCCGTGCGCGGCCGCCAGCGCGATCACCTCGTCGAAGGTCGGCAGAGGGACTCGCCGTCGAAGGCCGCGCTGTCGCGCCGCAGTTCGGGCAGCGGTTCGCGCGCGCGCAGGCTGCGGATCTCGGCCAGCGTGAAGTCCTCGCTGAACCAGCCCGTCACCTCGACGCCGTCGACCGCTTGGTCGTGCGGCGGTCGGCGAACGCCGGCCGCGAGGCGACGTCGGTGCTGCCGGCAGCTCGTTCTCGTGGCGTGCCACCAGCACGCCGTCGGCCGTGGGCACCAGGTCGGGCTCGATGAAGTCCGCGCCTGTTCGATCGCCAGTTCATAGGCCGCCAGCGTGTGCTCGGGCCGGTAGCCCGACGCACCGCGGTGCGCGATCACGATCGTGCGCGCGGTGGCGGTCACCACGACCGGCTCCGGCTCCGGTGCGTTCGCGGCGGCGGTGCCCCGCAGCCGGACACGGTAGCGAACGACAGAGCAGGAGCGTGATGCGAGGCATGGCGACCATCCTGCGGCAAGGAACATGGCACGTTCGGTCCGGATCATGACCGCACGAATGGCACACCAGTCGGCACAACGCGCGGCAGTCCCCGACCGCCCCCTGGGCCCTGCACCCTGGGCCCTGGGCCCAGGGCCCTCGTAAGCCCTCCTCGCACCCCACGCTCGCGGAGCGTCAATCAGCAGGCACCGTGCGCGACCGCGCCCACTCGCGCAGCCCCTGCACCTGCCGCCATCAGCACCGACAGCGGGCGCGTGTTGCGGATCTCGGCCAGCACGTGCGCAGGGTCCAGCGCGCCGCCGTCGGCGTGCGCGGCGTACAGTGCGCCGACCACGGCCTGCTCGATCTCGGCGCCCGGGAAACCCCTCGCTGGCGGCGGCCAGCGCGTCGAGGTCGAAGCCCTCGACCCGCGCCTTGCGCTTGCCGAGGTGGATGCGGAAGATCTCCGCCCGCACCGGCGCCGACGGCAGGTCGACGAAGAAGATCTCGTCGAATCGGCCCTTGCGCAGCAGTTCCGGCGGCAGTTCGTGCACCGCGTTGGCAGTGGCGACCAGGAACACCTTGGCCTTGCGTTCGGCCATCCAGAGTGAGCAGATAGCCCAGCACGCGCTCGACACGCCGTCGTCGCTGGTCGAGGTGCGAGCCCCTTTTCGATCTCGTCGTCCACAGCACGCAGGGCTGCAACGACTCGGCGCTCTTGAGCGACTCGCGCAGGTTGCGCTCGGTCTCGCCGTGGAATTTGTTGTACATCGAGCCGAAGTCGAGCCGCACCAGCGGCACGCCGAACCCACCGGCCAGCGCCTTGGCGGCGAGGCTCTTGCCCGAGCCTGCACGCCCAGCAGCAGCACGCCCTTGGGCGGATCGAGCCCCGGCGGCGGGTTGTCGCCGAGGAACACCGTGCGGCGCTTGGCCACCCAGTCCTTCAGCCGCGCCATGCCGGCCACGTCGGCGAACTGCGCGTGTCGTACTCCGAAGTGCAGCACGCCGTCGCGGTTGAGCAGTTCGAACTTGAGCTTGGCCAGCCGGGCAGGTCGGTCTGGCCGATCGCGCCGTCGCGGAAGATCAACTGCCGCACGATGCCGCGCGCGTCCGACAGCCGACAGCCCGGCGAGGTTGCGCACGATCGCCTTCAGCGCCGCGGCGTCGACCTCGACCCGCTTGCCCTGGTGCTCGCGCGAATAGGCGAACGCTTCCTCGCGCACCATCTTGGCCAGCGCCTCGGCGTCGGGCAGGCGCAGCGAGAAACGCGTGTGCAGCGCGGCGAGGTCCGGCGGCAGCTCGACCTTGGGGCTGATCAGCACCAGGGTGTGCCGCCGCGCTGCCCCTGGCGCTCGACGACCTCGCGGCAGCAGGCGCAGGGTCAACGCGTAGCGCAACTGGCCGTGGAAATCGAGCAGCAGGTAGACGCCACGCTCGGCATGCTGCTTGATCGCCATCAGGGTGGCGGTGGCGTCCGGCGGCACCTCGGCGTCGTCGGCGTCCATGTCGAGGCGCTTGAGGCCGTCGGTCAGGCTCCAGCGCCACAGCGGGCGCATGACCTGGGTGAACACGTGGCGGAAGGTCTCCACCCGCGCGCGTTTCCTCCGGGGTTTCGATCACGATCAGCCCGGTCCCGGCGCGATCAGGGTCGCAAGGTCCTGCACTTCGACATCGATGGCGTCCTCCTGTGTGGTCAGCGTAGCAGGGCGCCGCGCGGCGCTATCATCGGCCGGTGATCGATCCCGGCATCGACCTCGAATACTGGCGCGCCGAACTGGCCCGCCGCACGCGCGTGCAGGTTGCCGGGTGGCTGCAGCCGGCGCTCGCCGCCGATCTGCAGCGCTGCCTCGTGCACGACGTGCCCTGGGGCCTCGCCCACCGCACGGCCGAGGGATCGGTGACCACGCGCCCGGAAGCCTGGCCGCGCTCGATGCCGCCGGCCGCGCGGCTTTGCTCGCCGACGCGCAGGCGCTGGCCGCGCGCGACTACGCATTCGCCTACGACGCCTACCACATGGTCAGCGCCTACAAGGAAGGGCGCGATCCCGGGCTGCTGCTGCACGGGTGCTGGAGTTCATGAACAGCCCGGACAACTCGGCTTCGCGCGCGCGCTGACCGGCGAGCCGCGCATCCGGCGCGCCTCGGCCCAGGCCACGCGCTAACCGGCCCGGGCAGGTTCCTCAAGTACCACACCGACATCGACAGCCTCGAAGGCCGGCTGTATGCCTATGTGGTCAACCTGAGCGCGCGCTGGGAAGCCGACTGGGGCGGCCTGCTGCAGTTCATCGACGAATCCGCGCGGTGGTTCGACCCCTTCGTGCCGCGCTTCAACAGCTTGTCGCTGTTCAAGGTGCCGCAGGGCCACGCGGTGTCGATGGTCGCGCCGTGGGCCGGCGAGCCGCGGCTGGCGATCACCGGCTGGTTCATGGCCTAGGACCGCGCGCCCGGTGGCTGATCCCGCGCCCGGATGGCGCTGCGCGACGCGGCCGCGGCGCTCGCGCGCGGCGACGCGCCCGCTGCCGAAGCCGCCGCGCGGCGCGCGCGTGGCGATCGACGCCGCCGATGCGGATGCGCTCAACCTGCTGGGCCTCGCGCGCTTCAACGGCGGCGACCCGGCGGCCGCGATCGCGGCGCTCGAGGCCGCGGTCGCCGCGCGCCCGGGCTACCGCAACGCCTGGGACAACCTGGTCGCCGGTGCTGGATGCCGCCGGCCACGCCGCCCAAGCCGCGCAGGCGGCGGCGCGCGCGCTCGACGCGGCGCCACCGGCCAGCGTCGATCGCCTGTGCGAGGCCGGCGCGCGCGCCTTCGCCGCCGGCCTGCTGCCGCTGGCGGCCACGCTCATCGAGCGGGCCCACGCCGCCGATCCCGCCCATCGCCGCGCCCTGCACCACCTCGCCGTCGTGCGCGATGCGCAGCGCCGGCCGGTCGAGGCGCGCGAGCTCATCGCGCGCGCGCTGGCCGCCCCCGGCGCCGGCACGCCGGAGCGCGCGGCCTTCGCCGCCGTGTGGTCGAAGGCCACCGAGCCCGCCGATTTGTCGCGCGCGCTGGCCGAGGCGCTGCGCGTGCTGCATCCCGAGCCCGGCCACGTCGGCGCCCGCGACTGCGCGGCGATCGTGCTCGGCAAGCTCGGCCGCCGCGACGAGGCGCGCGCGATGGCGCGCGAGGCGGTGCGTCTTGCCCCCGGGCATGCCGACGCCCGCTTCACGCTGGCGCGCCTGCTGGAAGAGGACGGCGCGCTCGACGAAGCCGCCGCCGTGCTGGCCGAGCCGGCGGCGCCGACCGACCTGCGGCTGGCGCGGCTGTCCGGCACGGTGCGGCTGCGGGCGGCGATGCGCAAGGCGCGGCGGATGCGTTCGCGCACGCGCTGTCGCTGGCGCCGCACGACCAGTCGCGATTGCGCAGCGCGGGCTGGCGCTGGCGGTGGCGGGGCGCGGGCGATGCCGCGCGCGCCTGGCTCGGCCAGCGGCGCTTCGTGGCGCGCACCCGGATCGACGTGCCGCCGCCGTTCGCCGACGCCCGCGGCCTTCAACGCCGCGCTCGCGCACGACATCCGCCACCACAGCCGGCTGCGTTTCGAGCCGGTTGGCCTCGCGGCCAAGGGCGGTTACCTCACCGAGGACCTGCTCGCCGACCGCACGCCGGCCATCCTCGGCTTCGAACACGGCCTGCGCGCGGCCATCGATGCCTACATCGCCGCCTTGCCGGACGACCCCGGCCACCCGTTCCTGCGCGCGGTGCCGCGCGCAGGCTACGCGCTCAACCTGTGGGCCACCCGGGTCGCCGCGCAAGGCGTGATCGACACCCACATCCACGAGGAATCCTGGCTGTCGGGCGCCTACTACGTCGAACTGCCGCCGGCGGTGGGCGACGGCCGACAGCGCCGGCTGGATCGAGTTCGGCGCCCGCACCGCGGCCTGCCGCTGCCGCCGGCCGACGACATCGTGTGCCTGCGGCCGGAGGTCGGCGCGCTGCTGCTGTTCCCGTCCTACCTCTACCACCGCACCTTGCCGTTCGCAGGGACCGGCGAGCGGATCAGCATCTCCTTCGACCTCGCGCCGGCGGTGCTGCAGGACTGATGTCGTGGGAGCGCTGCATGCGGCGATCGACCCGCGCCAGGCGCTGCCCGATTCATCGCCGGCTTACCGGCTCCCACCCGGCCGCCCCAACCACGCCTGAACCGCGGATCGGCCCCCGCCTGCGGCACATCACGGAGCCTCGACCCGCGCCGTTATCGTATGCGCGGCCTCGGCGCGCCTCGCGCGCCGGCCCCGACGGATCGCCCATGCCCTGTCGCACCCGCCTCGTCCTGCTGCTGCTCTCGCTCGCCGTGTTCGCGGAAACCCGCGCGCAGGCGGCCGAGGTCGGCCGCCCCGCGCTGGATGCCGCCGCGCTGGCGCCGCTGGCGGCCGAACTCGGCGAACGCATCGACGAGGCGGTCGACGACCGCGAGGCCGGCGGCATGGGCCTCGCGCTGCTGGTCGACGGCGAGGTGCGCTGGCTGCGCGTCGCCGGCTGGGCCGACCGCGCTGGCAAGGTGCCGCTGGCGGCCGACACGCCGCTGCACGTGGGCGAACTGTCGCGGCTGGTGCTCGCGGCACTCGCGCTCGACCTGGTCGCGCAGGGCCGGCTGTCGCTGGACGATCCGATCGATCGCCACGCGCCGACGCCGGCCATCCGCTCGCGCTTCGCCGGCGCGCGCGCGATCACGGTGCGCGACCTGCTGACCCACCACGCGGGCCTGCCCTACACGCGGCTGCGCGGCGCCTATCGCAAGCCCGGCGATGCCGCCGAGCCGCTGCCGGACGACGCCTGGTACCTCGCGCAGCCCACCGGCTCGGTGCAACTGGTGTCCAACCTCGGCTACGAGCGCCTCGCGCGGGTGATCGAGGCCGCCGGCGGCGCGCCGCTGGACGCGCAACTCGATGCGCGCATCCGCACCCCGCTGTCGCTGAAGCACTTCGCCTGGAGCGCACCGCCGGGCACCGCGCGCGCGCACCGCGAAGGCCGCTCGCAGGCGCCGATGGTGGCGCGCGAGCAGGCCGCGCTGGGCCTGGTGGCGAGCCTCGCCGACTACGCGCGCTTCGCCGCCGCGTTGATGCCGGGCACGCTGCGCGCCGCGAGCCCGCTCGACGAAGCCGCGCGCGCCGAGATGACGCGCGTGCAGAACGCCGAGGTGCCGTTCGACGTCGGCAATGGCGCCGGGCTCGGCTGGAACCTCGCCACCAGCGTGCGTGCCGGGGTCGGCCGCGTCGCCACCCTGGTCGGCGCCTTCCCCGACCACCGCGCCACCCTGCGCCTGTCGCTCGACCACGGCGTCGGCGTGCTGGCGGTGGCCAACTGGGACGAGGTGGACGAGTCGATCTTCGATCTCTCCGCCGATGCCTTCGACGCCCTGCTCGAACAGCGCGCCGGCGCCGCACCGCGCGACCGCGAACGCCCGCTGCCGCCCCGCATCGCGCTGCCGCGCGGCACCACGCCGACCGCGCCCGCGGCGCTGTACGCCACCCCGCCGGGCTGGTGCAGGCCAATCCGCGCGACGACGGTTTCGGGATGGATTTCGCCGATCTCGCGTTCCGCGCCAACCCGCGCGGCGACGGCTGGTTCCGCGTGCGCTACGACCTGCTCGGCGTGCTGCCGATCGGCTTCTCGCGCCTCAACCGCGTGGCGATCGCGCCGGTGACCCTGGCCGGCGAGCCGGTGATGCTCGGCTTCGGCGGCGACCGCTACCTGCTGGCCGGCACCGCGCTGGCACGCGATCCCGCGCTCGCGCGCTACGCGCGCTTCGCCGGCACCTACCGCCTCACCAACCCCGACCTGCTGTCCGAACTGGCCGAACTCGACGGCGCCTTCCTCGAATACGCCGACGGCGTGCTCGCGCTCGGCTACGAGGCCGATTTCGTGGTCAGCGTGCGACCACGCCTGCCGCTGGTCGAGGTCGGCGAGAACACCTTCGTGGTCGCCGGTCGCGGCGCCAACACCGGCGAGGAAGTGCGCATCGACGCGACCCGCGATCCGCCGCGCATCACCTACAGCGGCTACGTGCTGGAGCGCAGCGGCGACTGACCCCGGTCGCGCCGCACCCAGCAATCCCGTGCCGCGCGGATCGGCGGATCCTCGTAGGGTGCAATGAGCGCAGCGAATTGCACGGAGCGCACCGCGGCGGCGCAATTCGCTGCGCTCATTGCACCCTACGCGCTTCACGCAGCGCGACGGCTCCGATCGTGCGCTGGCACGCCGCCATCCGCCGTTCCGCGGCAGCGGCGAACCGCCGCATGGCCGGTGTATCCTCGTGCGAGGCTGTCGAGGATGTCCGCCATGCGCTTCACTGCAATGCTGCTTCGCACCACCCTGGCGCTCGCCGCAGCCTGCGGCACGGCCGCGGCGGCCGAGGGTCCCGACCTGCTGCCGCTCGCCGATGGCGCGACCGTGTCGGTGGCGTCGATCCCCGCCAGCAAGCTGGCCGCGCTCGACATGGCCAAGGTCGCCGCCGAGGATGCCGAGGACGATCGCAAGGACGTCTCCGGTGGCCTGCGCTACGCGGTGCCGGCGAAGCTCGCGGTCGAGGCCTCGCGCGACGGCCGCTGGCAGAAGGCGCTGGACGGCCGCGCGGTCTGGCACTGGCGCGTGCGCTCGCCCGACGCGCTGCACCTCAACTTCGGCTTCGACCGCTTCTTCCTGCCCGAGGGCGCCACCCTGCGCATCCTCGCCGCCGAGGGCAAGACGGTGCTCGGGCCCTTCACCAGTGCGCACAACAGCCGCCATCGGCAATTGTGGACCGCCCCGCTGTTCGCCAACGAGGCGATCATCGAGGTCGCCGTGCCCGAGGGCCTGAAGTCCGGCCTCGAACTGAACCTCGCCCAGGTCGGCATCGGCTACCGCGGCTTCGGCCTGAAGTCGAAGCACTGCAAGTCCGGCGCCTGCAACACCGACGTCGCCTGCCTCGGCGCCAACGATCCGTTCAACCTGCCGCGCCGCGCGGTGGGCACGTACAGCTTCGGCGGTGCGCGCCTGTGCACCGGTTCGCTGGTCAACAACACGCGTGGCGACCGGCGCATGCTGTTCGTCACCGCCACCCATTGCGATGTGACCGCCGCCAACGCGGCGTCGGTGGTCGTGCTGTGGAACTTCGAAGCGCCGACCTGCCGGTTGCCGGGCTCCGCGGCCAGCGACTCCGAGGACGTGATCGGGCCGATCAGCCAGTTCCAGAATGGCGCCGCCCTGCTTGCGGCGACGAACAATCCGTTCGAGGGCGGCGGGACGCCGGAATCGCGCAGCGACTTCACCTTGCTCGAACTGGTGCAGCCCGCCAATCCCGCGTTCAACCTGTACTGGGCGGGTTGGGACCGGCGTGACGAAGAACCTTTCTGTGGGCCGGGTGCATTGTGCGCCTCGATCCACCATCCCGACGGCGACGAAAAGCGCATCACGTTCTCCGAAACGCCGTTCGAACGCCGCGGCATCGAGTTCGCCGGCGGCGCGCACTGGTTCGTGCCATGGATCAGCCAACTCCCGTTGCAGCGCCTGCCCAACCTGCCGACGCCGGTGCCTGCGTCGCTGCCGCCGAGCGTCACGGAGCGAGGCTCCTCCGGTGCGCCGATGTACAACGCCCAGCAGCGCCTGGTCGGCGTGCTCAGTGGCGGGCCCTCGACCTGCGGCGTCACTGGCGAAGAACTCGCCGACTTCTACGGACAACTGAGCCGCGCCTGGGATGGCGTCGGCACGGCGACCACCCGCATGCGCGACGCGCTCGATCCAGTCGGCGGCGGCAGCGCGCAGGTGCTCGACGGTATCGGGGCGTGCACCGCGCCCGTGGTCGACGTCACCGCGCCAGCCGCCATCGCGGCCGGCACGGCTGCGGCGTTTTCGGTCAGCGCCACGGGGGCAGGCCCGTTCCGCGTCGAGTACGACTTCGACGACGACGGCTTGTTCGACACGGCCGTCGCCGACGTGGTCGCTTCCACGCAGCGCCAGGCCACTTTCCCCAAGCGCGGCGGGGTCAGCGTCGGCGTGCGGGTGACCGACCGCAACAACTGCAGCGCCTTCGTCCGTCGCGCCGTGGTGGTGCAGGCGCCTGATGTGACGATCACCGCCCAGGCGCCGCAGCAGGTATGCGGCAACGGCGACGCCGACATCGACCCGGGCGAGCGCTGGCGCATCCCGGTCACGCTCGGCAATGGCGGCGAGGTCGCGATGCAGCAGGGGGCGGCGATCTTCGCCCGCGCGACCTCGTCGTCCGGCACCGGTGTGGTCGACAGGTTCGGCAATCGCATGGTCGACAGCACGATCGCCGCATGCCCGTTCAACTACGTCGACATTTCGGGCGAACCGGTCCTTTCGGTCAGCAATTCCGACGACGGGCGCGCGGAGCCGAACCCGGTCGCGCTCGGCCCAGCCGGCATGCCGTTCTATGGCAACGTGGTGCGCAGCGTGGCGATGTCCACCAACGGCTACCTGGCGGTCGACACCGCTTCCACTGGCGGCGATTTCGCGAACCTCTGCGGTGTCGTCCCCGCCGATGGCCCGCGCCTCAACGTGTTGCACGACGACTTCGTGGTGCGCGCGGGCGGCGGTTTGCGTCGGCGATACTTCGCCACCTGCCCACGCGCGAGCGATGCGGGGCAATCGATCGGTTGCACGGTGCTGCAATGGACCAACATGGGTCGATTCGTCGAAGGTGGCGAGCCCGCTGGCAGCGCCGACTTCCAGGCGGTGCTGTACGACAACGGCCAGATCGTCTACCAGTACCGCACGCCGGACCCGCTCAACGGCGGCAGCGCGACCATCGGCATCCATGATGGGGTGAGCGCCGGACTGGAGTACGGCTGCAATGCCGCCAACCGCATCGCCGCCTCGCGTGCCGTCTGCTTCTTCCCGCCGAGCGCGCAGCCGACGCTCCTGCAAACGCCGCGGCTGGCGTTCAGCGCGTCGCGTGATCTCGGCAACCTCGCGGCCGGGTCGAGCATGCCGAGCGACGTCGATTTCGCGGTGGACCCGGCCGCCGCCTGCGGCGCGCCGCTCGCGCTGCGCTACGTCGGCAGCGTCGACCGCGTCGCGCACTCGCTGCGCCCGGCGACCCTGGTCGATCGTCGCGTCGGCGGCACCGACGGCGTGTGCAATGCGCAGCCGCAGTGCTTCCCCGACGCCAATGCCAGCCCGCTGCCGGCGCGCCGCGACGGCTCGTTCACCAACTTCACCCGCCTCGGCAACGGGGTGGCGGCGTTCACCGTGCCCAACGGCAACCAGTGGAGCTTCGCCGGCGCGTGGTTCACCAACACCCGCGACCGCAGCCCCATCTGGTACATCGTGCAGGGCGATTTCGGCGACCGGCGCCTCAACAGCCAGGCACCGGTGCAGATCTTCCGCTTCCGCCGGACCTCGACCACGCCGTTCCGGGTCGAGAGCACGGTGGTCGGCACCGGCGAGGTCACCTACATCACGCCGACCGACTTCGTGTTCACCTGGACCCTCGATGGCGTGTCGGCCGGCGAGCGCCTGGTGCAGGCCTACACCGGCGGCTACGCCCGGCCCGAGCGCACCGGCCTGTGGTTCAACCCGGCCGAGGACGGCTGGGGCGTGCTGCTGGAGGACGTCGCCCCGATCACCGGCCGGCCGATCGACCAGCTGGTGCTGAACTACCTGTACGACGGCGCCGGTCGTCCGACCTGGGCCCTGGGCGCGGTTCCCGGCGTGGCCGGCGGCAGCGCGCCGCTGCGCGTGTTCTTCGCACACTGCCCGGATTGCCCTGCGCTGGTCGATCCGCCGACCGCGCCCGCGGGCACCAGCACGACCGCCTTCGGCAGCCTGACCACCGGCACCTATTCGACCAACATCACCCTGCCCGCGCCGCTGTCGGGTACCTGGGTGCGCAGCAACCTGCCGGTGCAGATGCTCACGCCGCCGCAGCAGCCCTGAGGACCCGCAACCCATGAGCCGCGAAATCGTCATCCTCCGCCATGCCCAGGCCCAGGCCGCCGCGCCCGGCCAGGCCGATTCGACCCGCGAGTTGACCGCCCACGGCCGCGCCGAGGCGGCGTCGGTGCGGCGCTGGTTCGAAGAGCACGCGCTGACCTTCGATGCGGTGCTGTGCTCGCCGGCCGCGCGCGCGCGGCAGACGCTCGACCTCGCGCTCGACGGCGCGGCGGGCCAGGCCCGCATCGAGCCGCGCATCTACGAGGCCACCCCCGGCACGCTGATCGACGTGCTCGACGCTGCGCGCGGCGCCGGCCGCGTGCTGCTGGTGGGCCACAACCCGGGACTGGAACAACTGGTCGCCCTGCTCACCGAGGGCCGCAGCGAGGTCGCGCACGGCCTGCCGACCGCCGGCGTCGCGCGGCTGTCGGTGCCCAGCGGCGCGACGCTGGAACCGGGCGTGGCCACGCTGCACGCCTACTGGTCGCCCTGAGGCCGGGGGAGCGCCCGCATGGCCGCCGGGCGCTGAGCGCGTGCCGCGCGGCGGATGCCATCGCGGCATGGGATTCGGGGCGCTGGCCCTCGCCTGGGTCGCCGGCGCGTTCGCCGTGCATGCGGGCGAGACGACCGCGCCACCGGCATCCGCCACGCCACCTTCGGCGCACGCCGCGGCCGAACCGTCGGCCGGGCCCGTCCGCTGGACCATTCGCAGCGCGCAGTCCAGCGCGCAGTTCCGCATCCGCCTGCTCGGCATCGTGCCGATGTCCGGCGAGTTCACGCAGTTGCGTGGCGAGATCGCCTTCGACGCCGCGCGCGGCGAACTGCGCGTCGATGCCTGGCTGCCGAGCGGCGAGGTGCGGATGGACAACGAGTCGCACGCCGCGTGGGCGCGCTCGGCGGAGTTCTTCGATGCCGCGAACCATCCCACCATCCACTTCCGCTCGCGTCCGCTGCCGCTGTCGGTGCTGCGCGACGGTGGCGCGATCGACGGCGACCTCACGCTGCGCGGCGTGACGCGCGCGGTCGGGCTCAAGGTCGAGCGCGGCGCGTGCGACTTCGCGCGCGATCACGAGTGCACGCTCGAGGTCTACGGCCAGGTACGGCGCACCGACTTCGGCATGGCCGCCCGCCGCGCCACCGTCGGCGACTGGGTCAGCCTGCGGTTGCGGATCGTGGCGGGGGTGGAGGGGGTTTGAGGGGTTTGGGGCTGTCGAGGGTAGCGGTTGAGGGCCCAGGGCCCAGGGCTCAGGGCCCAGTGTGCGGTGTGCAGGGCGCGGCACTTGCGGCGGGGCCGGGGCGGTGGGCCGCTGTTTCCATCGCGAGCACGCTCTTCACTGGGCCCTGAGCCCTGGGCCCTGGGCCCCAACCGCACTTCCCCGCGCCAGCACCGCCGCGATCGGCGCGCCGGGCTGCTCCACCTGTGCCCCGAGCGTGGCGACCTGCGCCGCCGTCAGTGGGAAGTCGCGCGCTTCGGCGTGCCGGCGGAACCGCGTGGGCAGGGCGGCCGCCGGCGCCAGCGCGTGCAGCGCCTCGATGAAGGACTCCGGCGTCCAGCAGCAGTCGTGGTTGCGATGCGCGCGGTTGAACGCGGCGAGCAGTTCGTCCAGCGAGGTACCGTGCGCGCGCAGCGCAAGGTCGGACTCCAGCCAGAACGCGGCGCCCGCCCAGTACACGCGCATGGTCGAGCCGCGCGCGTAGGTCGCCGCGACGCGCTCCAGGCTCGGCGCGTCGACCGGCGTCGCTGCGCGGCCGCGCGCGAAGCCGGCGGCCAGCCGCGACCAGGCGTCGCGCGACGACAGCGAGCCGCCGCGTGCGCGCAATACGTTCTGGTAGTAGCTCGCCAGCCCCTCGGCGAGCCAGCGTCCGCGCTCGCCGAGGTAGGGATGCAGCAGGTGCGCGAACTCGTGGTGCGCCGTCCAGTCGGCGCGGCGCGCTTCCGACGTGGCGTCCGCGCCGATGAACAGATGGATCGCGGCGCCGCCGCCGCGCGTGGTCTGGCCCCAGGGCACGGGTTCGGCGTGGCCGCGCAGCGGAACCACCAGCACCTGCACGTGCTCGCGCGGCGCGCTGCCGAGCAGTCGTTCGATGTCGCGCTGCACGCCAGCCAGCCACGCCGCGATCCCGAGGTCGGCCGGCGCGTCGACCGTCGGCAGCACGGCGACCCGCAGACGCGAGTGCGGCGCGCGCAGACCGACCAGCGTGGTCACCTGCAGGCGCCCGAACACCACGCTCGCCGGCCAGTCGCGCGGCGTGTCGCCGAGCCGCAGCCGATCGCCGGACGTCGGCCACGGCGCGGACACCGACCATTCCGGCGGCAGTTCGGCGAACCGGATGGTGCTGTCGGGGTCGATCGTGCGTGGTCGCCACAGCCAGCGCTGCGGGGCCGCGCGCAGGAACTGTCCCGCGCGACGGCCGAGCCCGTAGCGATCGCGTTCCGCCGCGGCGACCAGGTCGACGTCGACCTGCAGGCACTCGCCGGCGCGCCAGTGATGCGCGACCAGCGCATCGCCGTCGCGATCGAGCGCACCCCCGCCGCTGCGCGTCGCCGCCCGCAGGTCGCGTGCGGCGCCTTCGCCGGCGGCGAAGCGCACGGTGTCCTGCGCCCGGTCGCTGCACGCCAGCAGCGCGAGCGGGGCCACTTCGGCCGGCAGGCGCACCTCGAAGGTCCAGTGCGCTGCGTCGTCCGCGCCCGCCAGCGCGGGCAGTGCGCCGACGAGCAGCGCGAGCGCGGACCGCAGTCGGAGCCTGGCCATGGCCGATGATGGCGGCGCGGCGGGTGGCGACGGAAGGGCCGATGGTCGCGAAATGAAGCGCGCGCTGCGCGGGTCCCTTCGTGCACGACCCGCTGCCGTGGCGCCGTGCTCCCTCCCCCCAGTGGGCGCGAGCGCCCGGCCCGGGTCGACTTCCGGGCCATGCCCGCCAACGGAGTGACGCCGTGAGATCGATCGTGGCTTGCCTGCTGTGGCTCGCCGGCGTGGCGCATGCCGCGGCACCGCCGGTGTCCGACGGTGCCGCGCGCGCCGCCGGTGCGGGCTTCGAGGTGTTCGATGCCGCGGCAGGACGCTGGGTGGCGCCGGAGGCGTTCTGGACTGCCTACGCGCAGCGCACCGGCGCGCGCCACTGGGGCCGTGGTACCGCTTACCCGCCGTACGGGGAGGTGGCGGAGTTCGACACCTTCCTGGTCGAGATCGGCGGCCAGGTGTGCCTGATGCAGTTCTTCCACCAGCGCTGGCGGCTGGCCAACGACGTGCGACGCTGGAACGATCGCTTCAACGACTACGGCGCGTGCCCGCGCGTGTTCGACTGAACGCGGCGCGCGGCAGCGCTCAAGCCGCCGCCTCGATCCGCGCGATCGCCGTGCCCACGCCATCGTCGGCTCGGATCGCCTGCGACAGTCGTCGCGCCGCGTGGCGCATCGCCGGGTCGTGCACCGCGGCGTGGATCGCATCGCCCAGGCGCTGCGGATCGAGCCGCCGCTGCGGGATCGGCGCCGGCCCCGCGCCGAGGGCCTGCACGCGCGCGCCCCAGAACGGTTGGTCGACGGCGAAGGGACACACCACGGTCGGACAGCCCGCACGCAGCCCGGCGGCCGTGGTGCCCGCGCCGCCGTGGTGGACGACCGCCGCCATGCGCGGGAACAGCGCCTCGTGCGGCGCTGCATCGAGCACGAACACATTCGCCGGCACCTCGCGGATCGCGGTCCCGCCCCGTTGGATCCCGCCCCAGCCCGTGGCGAGCACCGCCCGCACGCCGGCGCGCGCGACGGCATCGAGCACGATGCGCGTGGTCGACGCCGGATCGACGCCGGCCATGCTGCCGAAACCGACGTAGACCGGCGGTGGCCCGGCCTCGAGGAACGCCGCCAAATCAGGCGGCGGCGTCCAGTCGGCTTCGGGCAGGAACCAGTAGCCGGTCACCGACGCGTGCGTGGGCCAGTCGCGGGGTGCGGGGCAGACCGCAGGACTGTAGGCGTGCAGCACCGGCACGGGGCGACCGCGTGCGGTGCGCAGCGGCGTGGCGCCGCGCGTGCGGCGCTCGGGATCGTGCTGGCGCCGCCACGCGCGAAGATACGTCGCGCTGCCCAGACGCATCGCCAGGCGCAGCGCGTGCCAGGTCGCGCGGCGGTAGGCGCGCCCGAGCGGCAGGCGTGGCAGACCCGGCACGGGGGTTTCGCCGGTGGGCTCCAGCATCGGCACGAACAGCGCCAGCAGCGCCGGGATGCCGCGATGGGCGGCGAACAGCGGCATGCAGAACAGCTTGGGATGGTGGACGATCACGTCCGGTGCGAAGGCTTGCGTCGCCGCCCAGGCGTCGGCCACCAGGCGGTGGTGGATCGGCCCCACCTGTCGCAGCACCTTCGGGATCGTGCGCAGCAAGCCGAGCGCGCTGTCGAGGCCGGCGAAGATCGCGCGACCCGCCGTACTGTCGAGCAGTTCCAGCAGCCCTTCGTCCAGCGGCAGCAGCGGGATGCCGTGCGCGTCGAGCATCGGCGCGAAGCGCGGACAGGTCGCGATCGCGACCTCGTGACCGCGCGCGCGAAGCCCCAGCGCCAGCGCGAGGAACGGTTGCACGTCGCCGCGCGTGCCGATGGTGGCGAGCAGGACTCTCAAGGGGCGCGCCGCGGCATGACGGCGCGAAGCTTAGCGCTGCGGCGGCGCCCGGTCAGGTGCCGGGCGGCACTTGCGGCACCATCCGCATCGCCGACCGATCCACGCCCTGCGCGGCGAGTTTCGCCACCAGCGCCTCGTAGCGCGCCGGGTCCATCGTCGGCTCGCGGCCGAACACCCACGCCAGCTTGCGGTCCGGCGTGGCGAGCGCCGCGCCCTGGTAGTCGTCGTCGACGTGCACCACCACCAGTTCGGTGGAGAAGGGCCAGACGAACTGCACCTTCCAGCGCGCACCGCCGCTGCCGGGCACCACCGTGGACACACCGCGCCAGCGCCGGTCTTCCTCGCCGAAGCGCTTCTTGAACACGAAGTCGTTGTCGATCCTGCCGTCCGGGCGCAGGCGGTACTCGTCGCGGGTGGCGACCTTGCCCTCCTCGAGGAAGTACGGCACGTGGGAGATGACGTACCAGGTACCCATGAAGCGCGGCAGGTCGACGGCGGTCGCGGGTTCGATCGGCATGCGGTCGCGCGCGGCCGGTCCCGCGCAGGCGGCGAGCGCCAGCACGAAGCCGGCGACGAGGAGGCGGGACAGGACGGGCAGGGTGCTCATGCGCGGATCTTGCGCCGCAGCGGATCGACGGCGGATGAAGCGGATGCAGTCGTCGCGTGGACGCCGTGGATCCGCCACCCCGTGCGGCTGCGCTAGGCTTCCGGGGACGGAGGCCCGCCGATGAGCGACCGCGACTTCATGTTCCGCTATCCCGACGGGCAGGCCGTGCTGGTCGGCGACGCGTTGCTGTGGGGGGACGGCGGCTTCTACCCGGGGCGGGTGACTGCCATTGCGACCGAGATGGGGCCTGCCGGGCCGGTGCGCGTGCTGGTCATCGACGAGGGCCGACCCATGCCGCGCAGGCTGCGGGCCGACCAGATCCAGCCCGACGACCTGCGGCTGGTCGAGCGCGCCACGCGCGACCACCGCCTCGCCTGCCTGCAGTGGCTCGGGCAGCGGATCGCCGACGGCAATCCGCACTCGGCCTACGTGATGGGCTGCCTGCTGCGCGAGGGCCACACCATCCCGCGCGATCCGCGCCGCGCGGTGCCGCTGTTCGAGCACGCGGTGGCCAAGGGCCACCCGCTGGCGATGGTCGAACTCGCGCTGCTCGCCGCTGCGGGCGACGGCTTCGACGCACCGCAGCCGGCGCGCGCGCGCGAACTCATGCAGCGCGCCGCGGATGCCGGCATGCCCGCGGCCCGGCGCTGGCTCGCCGAGCACAGCGCCGTGCCGCCGTGAACGCCGGGCTGACCGGCGCCTGCCGCCGCTTCGCGTTCCGTGCGCGGCGACGTGCTGCCTGCGCGAGCCGATCGAGCATCACACACGCGTGACCGCCTCACTGCGCGGCGACACCGGGACGCGCCGGGCGTCCCGGCCGCTGTTGCGGTGAAGCGCGTCACGGTCTGCGGCTGCACACCACGCTGCAATGTCGTCGGGGAATCCTGGGGTCGCGTGCGGCAGCCCACGGGAGTTCCATGGCCACGTCCATCCGCGCACTGCATCGGCTTGCGCTCGTCCTGATGTTGCTCCCGGCGGGCGTGCCGGCCGCCGCGTGGCCGCCGGTGCACGCGCCGCCGCCCGTGCCTGCGCCCGGCACGCGCGTCGCGCAGGCCGTGCCGCAGGACGACTTCGAATCCTACGCACCCGGCCCGCTGCCCAATGCGGGCGGCTGGTACGTGCCCGCGCCGGGCGGCGACGCCGCCATCGTCGCCGCCGGCATCGACGGCCGTTCGCTGCGCGTGTACGCCACGCCGCAGGCGGCGTTCACCTGGTCGGCCGGGCGCGTGTTCGATGCCGCGCCCGGCGTGCTGGCGGTCGACGTCGTGCTGCCGTCCGTGCAGACCTTCTTCCTGTTCTCGCCGTTCTCGGACATCGGTCCGGTGAGCGGGCTGCTCACGCCGCACCTCACGCTGGCCGTCGGGCCGTCGCGCATCGGCTACGTGTTCCAGCGCTTCGACGCGCAGCGCGGCGAGTACGTGCGGTTGAACACCAGCTTCGCGCCCGGGCAGCGCGCGCGGATCGCGTGGGACGTGCGCGCCGACGGCCGCGTGCTGCTGTATCGCGACGGACGCCTGCTGTTCGAAGGACGCAGCGAGGCGCAGGTGTACGAGGGATCGCCGCGCCCGCTCGGCGCCTTCCTCGCCGGCAGCGGCAACGGCGTGCCGCGCGACGACGCCGGCGCGAGCAACGTGCTCACGCTCGACAACCTCGGCGCGGCGCTGCCCGTGCTGCCGCCGGACACCGCGGCCGACCTCGTCGCGCTGGCCTCGCTGTCCGATGCCGGGCCCGCCGCACCGGTGGTCGGGCGCCGCGAGGTGGCACCGGGTGGCTCGGTGCCGCTGCTGCTGACGCTGCGCAATCCCTCGACCTTCGCCACCGCCGACGCCAGCCTCGGCGGCACCCTGCCACCGGGCTACACGATCGGTGGCAGCGCGTGCAGCGTGACCCAGACCGGCGCCGAATGGCGCACCGCCCCGCAGGTGCTGCCGGCCGGCGGCGAGCTGCGCTGTGCGCTGCGCCTGACGCTGGCGCGCAGCATCCCGCCGGGCGAGGGTTGGGACATCCCGCTCAATGCGCTGCCGATCGACGGCGATGCCTACCCCGACAGCAACACCGCGTGGGTGACGGTGTTCGCCGGCGTGTTCGGCGACGGCTTCGAGTCGCCTTGAGTCGCCGCGCGCCCACCAGCGGACAGCCTGTCCGCTGGCGGGCGCCGCCGCGTCCGGACGCGGACCATTTCAGCCCATCAGGGCCCCGATCCCTTCGGCATCCGACGTGCATTGCGTTCCGGGACAGCCATCACCGGAACCCCGATGAACGACCTGCGCCTCGCCCTGCGCCAACTGGCGCGCCAGCCCGGCTTCGCGCTGGTGGCCATCCTCACGCTGGCGCTCGGCATCGGCGCCAACACCGCCATCTACAGCGTGATCCACGCCGTGCTGGTGCAGCCCTTCCCGTACGTCGAGGGCGGGCGCATCGCGTTCGTGCAGCAGAACCGCGAGGGCCAGCAGGGCACGATGCCCGTCACCTGGCTCGACTACCAGGAGTGGCAGCGCCAGGCGCGCACGCTGGAACACCTGTCGTGGGTCAGCGATGAGAACTTCGTGCTGACCGGTGGGGCCGAGCCCGCGTTCGCGCGCGGGGCGGCGATGACCGCCTCGACCTGGACGCTGCTCGGCGTGCCGGCCGCGCTGGGCACGACGTTCGACGCGCGCGACGACACGCCGGGCGCCGATCCGGTGGTGGTGCTCAGCCATGCCGCGTGGCAGAAGCAGTTCGGCGGCGCCGCCGACGTGATCGGCCGGGTGGTCGAACTCGACGACCGCAGCTACACCGTGCGCGGCGTGATGCCGCCGGAATTCAAGTTCTGGGCCGCCGACGTGTGGGTGCCGGCGGCCTCCAAGGCCGACGATGTCTTCATGCAGAACCGCCTGTTCCGCAACAGCGGCTTCGCGCTCGGCCGGCTCGCGCCCGGCGTCACCCTGGAGGAAGCCGACCGCGAGCTGGACCTCGTTTCGGCGCGCATCGCGCAGCAGTTCCCCGATTCCAACAAGGGCGTGGCGGCGGAGACCACCCTGCTCGCCGATTCGGTCGCGGGCCAGATCCGGCCCGCGCTGCTGGCGCTGTCGGCGGCGGTCGGCTGCCTGCTGCTGATCGCCTGCGTCAACGTCGCCAACCTGGTGCTGGCGCGCGCCGCCACCCGCGAGCGCGAGTTCAGCGTGCGCGCCGCGATCGGCGCCTCGCGTGGGCGCCTGCTGCGGCAGGTGGTCATCGAGAGCGCGCCGATCGCGCTGGCGGGCGGTGCGGCGGGTATCGTGCTGGCCTGGGCCGGACTGCGCGCGCTGCTGGTGCTGCTGCCGCCGGGCATGGTGCCGGCCGAGGCGCAGATCGAGATCAACGCCAGCGTGCTCGGCTTCGCCCTGCTGCTGTGCCTGGCCTGCACGCTTGCCTTCGGCGTCGCCGCCGCGCTGGCGCGCAGCACGGACGTTTCATCGGAGGCCCTGCGCGAAGGCGGCGGCGGCACCGCCTCGCGGCGCGCGCAGCGCGTGCGCGGCGCACTGGTGGTCACCGAGGTCGCGCTCGCGGTCACCCTGCTGGTCGGTGCGGGCCTGCTGCTGCGCAGCCTCGATTCGCTGCGCCGGGTCGATCTCGGCTTCGAGACCTCGCACCTGCTGCTGGCCAACCTGCGCCTGCCGGAGCGCACCTATCCGGTCGGCGCGCAGGCCACCGAGGTGTTCCGCAGCGTGATCGAACGCCTGCGCGGGCTGCCCGGCGTGACCGCGGTCGGTGCCGCCACCAATGCCGCGATGAGCGGCGGCAGCGGCCTGCCGATGCTGGTCGAGGGCGAAGCCCACGGCAGTCTCGACAGCCTGCGCGGCGTGCAGTTCGGGATGGTGATGGGCGATTTCTTCGCCGCGCAAGGCCTGCAACTGCGCCGCGGGCGGCTGGTCGGCGACGACGATCGCGCCGGTGGCGAGCCGGTGGTGGTGCTCAACGAGGCCGCGGTGCGCCAGTTCCTGCCCGAGGGCGATCCGATCGGCCGCCGCGTGATGATCGGCATCCCGAAAGACCTGATCGTGCCCGGCATGCTGCCGCCGGGACTCGACACCTTCCAGTGGACCACGGTGGTCGGCGTGGTCTCGGACGTGCGCCACTTCGGTCCCGCGTCGGAGCCGCCGCCGAGCGCCTTCCTGCCGGTCGACCAGTCGTGGAACCACCCGGTCGCACGCAACGCGATGAACCTGCTGCTGCGCACCGACGGCGATCCGCTGGCCCTGGTGCCGGCGGTGCGCGAGGCGGTGTGGGCGGTCGATCGCGACCAGCCGGTGGCGAACACCATCGCGATGGACGACCTGCTGGTGAACATCCTGCGCCCGGCGCGCTTCAACAGCCTGCTGGTCGGCGTGTTCGCGGGCCTCGCCCTGCTGCTGTCGGCGATCGGCATCTACGGCGTGGTGGCCTGGCATGTCGCGCAACGGGTGCGCGAGATCGGCGTGCGGCTCGCGCTGGGCGCGCGCCGCGAGGTGGTGCTGCGCCAGGTCGTGCGGCAGGGCATGTCGGTGGTCGCGATCGGCGTCGCATTCGGCGCGCTGGGCGCGGTGGCCGCGGGTTACGGCCTGCGCGGCCTGCTGTTCGGCGTCGGCGCCTTCGACCCGTGGTCGTTCGCCGCGGTGGTGCTGGCGCTGCTTGCCACCGCTTTCCTCGCCTGCTGGATCCCCGCGCGCCGCGCGGCGGCGGTGGATCCGGTGGAGGCCTTGCGCGGGGCGTAGCGGTAGAGTGTGAGGCGGGTCGAGGATTACGGGAGCTCTGGCCCAGGGCCCAGGGCTCAGGGCCCAGCAAGGGCCGGCCATCGCGGTGCTTGCCGCGAGATTCGTTCCGTCGCTTCGGACGCGTGGTCGTGCGCCACGACCGCGGATTGCGGCCGAGCGATGTTCGAAGCGATGCGCCCGCTGGGCCCTGGGCCCTGGGCCCCCGCCGTCACCACCCCGCGGCGCTGCGCCCCTAACCCCCAAACCGCAGATCAGTCATCCGCGCGACCTTCGCCAGCGTGCTCTCGGTCACCCCCGTCGGCACATCGAAGTCCATCTCCAGGCCACCGTCTTCCACCACGGCGCGCAGCTCCGCGCGCTGGTCGAGCACGAAGGCGCGCCGCCGCAGTTCGCCGTGGTCGACCCAGGCGATGATCATCCAGAAGCGGGTGGGAATGCGGATGCCGGTGCCTTCGTTCGCCGTCGAATCGCCGCTGCGCAGGTCGTCGTAGTCCTGGTCGTCGGCGCGGAACACGGGGCCGGCGAACAGGCTGGCCTTGCCGGCGGCGGCCAGCGATTCCTCGATCGCGCGTTCGACCTTCCACCACTCGCCGCCGCTGCTGTTGAACTTCGCCAGCTGTGGGCAGGCGTTGGTCAGGGTGAAGCTGTGGCGGTCGGCTTCGCTGCGCTCGCTGGCGGTCTTGCCCCAGAGCACGATGTCGCGGGCGGCGAGGTGGCCGCGCTGCAGCATCGGCGAGAAGATCGAATCGTCGGGCTGGTGGTCTTCGGCGATGCGCGGGTCGAGGCTCCATGGCGGGCGGTTCTTCGGCAGCGTGTCGGGCTTGCCGACCGTGCCGAGATTGGCGGCGGCGAACACTGGCAGGCGCCGCCGCGCGTGCATGCAGGTGGTGAAGTGGCGGAACTCGAGCAGATACCGGGTCGGGTCGTCCAGCCGCATCGCCAGTTCGCGCCTCAGTTCAGGGCGCGGCACCGGCAGCGGGACGGGGATGCCGAGGAAGTCCGGGTCGTAGCCGAGTTCGCCGATCGCCGGGAACCTGTCCAGGTCGCGGCGCACCACTTCCAGCGTGTCGCCGTTCGCGTCGCGCGGCAGCCGGCGTGGGCCGGCGGCGCGGGTGGCGGTGGGGCGCTCGAAGGGGCCCAGCGACAGGTCCTTCGCCACGCCGCGCACGCGGGTGGCGATGGCGCGGGCGTGCGGGGCGTCGGCGTCGCGCAGTTTGCCGAGTGTGTCGAGCCGGCGCAGGATGCGGCTCACGCGCACGCCTTCGTTGGCCACGTAGGCGATGATCGAGTCCGGATCGCCCTCGCGCGCGGGCGTGCCGTCGCGGCGCAGGACGACGTCCTCGTAGTCGGACTTGCGCGGCTTGCGGCCGGGCTTTCGTTTGTAGCCTTCACGCAGCTGTCGGCGCGTTTGCGGCACGCCGCGGCGGTGCAGGGCGATCACGTACCACTGGTCGTTGAGCACCGGCGCGCCGGATGAGCCTTGCGCGGTGTCGGTGCGGTAGTAGAGATAGTCATTGTCCGCCGCGTCCTTGCCGGCTTCGGCGTCGTAGACGTAGACCTCGATCCGGTTCTCGCGAAGCGCAATGTGCTTCTGCCGGCCGTGCGGGTGCTGGATGATGGTGGCGTACTCGCCGCGCATCACCTTGCCGGTGGCCTCGTACAGCCGCAGGTAACCATAGCGCGACAGCGCCACGCCACCGCTGCTGCGCTCGCGCACGGCGACGAAGCAGAAGTCCAGCCGCGGGTCGGCGACGAAGGCGGCATCGGGGTCCAGCGCAAATTCCTGCGCCGGGCGCGGTCGGCCGTCGACGTCGTCCTCGGCGTCGAAGACCACCCGCGCAGCGGCGGCGTGGTCGCGCGACTTCAGCACGTGCCAGTTGGTCAGCAGCAGGCCGGGTGCCACCAGGAAGCCGGTGGCGAAGGCATCGCCCTCGCCGGCGGCGCGCAGGTGGATGCGCCCCACCGGGCGCGCGGCCCACTGGCCCAGCGCGAGGTAGCGCACGGGCATCAGGTCGCTGGCCTCGAAGATGCGCTCGGCGAAGGCCGGGTCGTCGGGGCGCAGGAAGCGGGCGCGCGCGTTGGCCTGTTCGGCCTCGATGCGCGGGTCCTCGCGGCAGCGCCGCTGGATGTCACTCCAGTCGTCGAAGCGCTCGCGGGTGCGGAGCAGGTCGTCGAGCACGCCCATCGCAGCCTCCCTGGTCGCCGTTCCCAGGCGACCTGCGCGGCATCATACGCTCGGGACGAGTCCCGTGAATGACAGCGGGTCGGTTCGCCCGTTGCGTCCAGCGTAGCAGCGCGCGCGCCGGGCGAACGGGTCTGCAGCGGGGCTGCGAGTGTGTAGGGTGCAATGAGCGCAGCGAATTGCACCGGGTTCCATGTGGCGGTGCAATTCGCTGTGCTCATTGCACCCTACGACTTAGCGCTACCGCCCGCGGTAGTGCGCCGCCAGCATCGCATCGGCCGCGAAGGCCGGCGGCCCGGCATCGGCGGGTGCACGCAAGGCCGCGGCATATCGCTCGCCGCCGCTGGACAGCGAGCCGTCGCGCAGGCGCAGGAAGTAGTCGTCGCCATGGCCGCTGGCGAGGCCCGCGCACTGCGGCAGCACCAAGGTGGTGACGCCGAGCGGTGACGACGCCGGGCCGCCTTCGCGGGTGCGCAGCAGCAGGACCTTCAGGCCATAGAAGCGCCACTCGTCGGCCAGTGCGGACGCGGTGGCGTCGAGGTCGCAGGTCGGGCCGCAGCCGCCGCCGGCGACCAGCACCAGCAGCGGGTCGGCGTCGCGCAGGGCGCCGCCGGTGGCGCGGTCGGCGAGCGCGAGGCATTCGCGCGCCAGCGTGGCCTGCGCGTCGAGCCGCCGCTGCACGGATTCGGCCTCGGCGCGCGCGGCGGCTTCACGTGCACCGCGCTCGCGCTCGACATCGGCGCGCTGCGCGAGGTCGTGCGCGCGGCCGCCGGCGAGCGAGGCGTTCAGGCGATAGCCGACGACCAGCAGCACGGTGGGCAGCAGGACCAGCCAGAACAGGATGCGGACGGTCTTCATCGGCTCGCGGGATCGAAGAGCGGCAGGCGCGACGGCGCGTGCCTGCACGGTTCGCGCATCATCCCACGCAGGACCGGTCGAGGGCCGCCCGTCGCGCGGCCGGCTGGAGGATCGCCATGCCCCGACTGCCTCGCCGCGCGCTCGCGCTGGCCCTGCTGTGGAGCGCCGGTACCTGGGTGCGCCGCCGGATGCAGCGGTACAGCGCGTCGAGTCGCCGCTCGGCGTGTCCTTCGACCTGCCCGCGGGTTGGGTCGAGGCCGCCAGCGACATCGACTGGGTGCAGCACTTTCAGCCCGAGCACTGCGCGCCGGACGCCACGCCCTTCGAATGCCCGGCCTTCCTCGTGCTGCAGCGCATGCAGCCGATCGCGGATGCCGATGCGGTCGCGCTGTCGCGCCGCCGCGCCGCCGCCATGCAGCCCGCATGGCGCGGGCAGGCCGAAGGCGTGCACGAGGGCGGCGGGGCCTGGCGCGCGGGCCGCTACACGCTGGGTCCCATCGACGCCGCGCACTGGATCACCAACGTGGTCGACGGCGCGGTCGGCTGGGAGCTCACCGGCTGGTCGTCGCCGGCCGAAGCCGCGGCCATGGCGCCGGTGTTCCGCGCGGCGGGCGCTTCCTTGCGCGTGCGCAAGGCGCCGTGAGGAGGCTCAGTCCGCAGCCGCGGGCTTCTGCAGCTTCGCGTGCAGATCGTTGACCAGCATCAGCGCCGCGCTGCCGTAGAGCTTGTGCAGTTCGGGCACCATCTCGCCCTGCGCCACCACCGGGTCGGTGGCGACCCACGCCCGCGCCTGCTCCAGATCGTCGGTCGCCAGCACGAACAAGCCGCGCCAGCCGTCGACGCCATCCAGCGGGCCGGCGAACGCCAGCTTGCCGTCCTTCGCCAGGCGCTCCATGTTGGCGAAGTGGCCGCGGAACATCGCATCGCGCGCCTCGCCCTTCGGCACCGGGGTCGTGCTCGACTTCAGAATCACCAGCACGTAGGGCCGCATGCCGCGTTCGTCGGCGCCGGTGCGCTGGGCGAGCGCGGCGTCGTAGGCCGATGCCTGCGGTGTGGCGGCGGGCGCATCTCCGCCAGCGGACACCGTGCCGGAACACGCCAGCGCAACGATCAGGGCAGCGCGGCGGGCGAGGCTGGCCATGGTCCGGCTCCTGCGGATCGGGGCCTCGATGGTAGCGCCGCCGCGCTGCCGCGAAAGCCGGCGACAGGTCGTGGCACCGGATGGCGTGAGGGAGGACAGAACACGACCCAAGGTCCGCCGCCATGCCCCTGTGCCCCGTCCTCGCCCGCCTGCTGCTGGCCCTGCCGCTGCTGCTCGCGCCCGCTGTCGCCGGCGCCCAGGTCCGCGGTGCGGACCTGATCTTCGCCGCCGGCTTCGAACCCGGCGGGACCGCGGTGGGCCCGTCCGGCGGCGTCGTGGAGGGACCGGATGGGGTGAGGCTCTCGCTGCCGCCGGGCGCGCTCGCCACGCCCGCGACCTTCGAGATCGTCGCCGATCCGCCCGATGCACCGCCCCTGCCCGGCGCGCTGCGCGTGATCGGCCGCGTGTACGCGATCACGCCGCATGGCCAGGTTTTCGACGCCACGCCGTCGGTGCGCCTGCCGGTGCCGCCCACGGCGCAGGGCCCGGTGCTCCTGCTCAAGGCCGCGCCGGGTGGCGCGTGGACCGTGGTCGCGCAGGCGGAGGCCGAGGCCACCGAACTGCGCGCCGGCGTGGAGTCGCTGTCCTACTTCGCGATCGGCGAGTGCGCGCCGGGCGCCATCCTGCGCGCCTGCCCGGCCGGCCACGACTGCGGCTGGAACTGCTCGACGGCGACGGCATCACGCGCCCGGTGTCGTTCGACGCCAACGGCGTGCCGATCCCGGTGCGCATCGTCGCCGCGCCCGAGATCCTGGTCTTCCGCCTGCGCTGGACGCGCCCGGTGCTGCTGTTCGAGCGCATCGACCGCCTCACGGCCGGCAGCAACAACGCCGGCGGCACCGTGCAGCGCACGTCGGGATTCGCGTTTTCCGGCGCAGCGCCGAACGGCGAGGAAACCAGCGCGCGCTTCTTCGAGCGCGTGTTCACGGTGGTGGTCACGCCGCAGCTGGTCGCCGGCGCGAGCGGGCCCGCCGGCACGGTGAAGCGGATCTGGGCCAGCGCCGACATCTTCGAGCCCGGCCCGTTCGGCGGCAGTTTCGCGGTGCAGGCCTACATCCCGATCCGCGTGCAGCACTTCGGTCCGCTGCCGGTGATCGGGATGCCGCCGGCCGACCTGACGGTGGACGATGGTGCGTCGGCGACCTTCGCCGCCAATGCCAGCGTCGCCAGCAACGAGCCGCTGGCGTGGCGCTGGCTGCGCCAGGCGCCGCGCGTGCCGGGATTCACCCTGCTGGCCGGCGCGACCGCGCCGACCTACACGCTGGCCGCGGCCAGCGCTGCGGCCGACGATGGCGCGCAGTACCGCGTCGAAGCCTGCGTCCAGGCTACGCCGCGCTGCACGCTGTCGCCGGTGGCGACCCTGTCGGTGCGTCCGCCGCCGTCGCCGCCGGTGTTCGTGCGCGCGCCGGCGAATGCCGCCGGTGCGCAGGGCCAACCCGTTTCCTTCACCGCCGAAGCGCGCGGCAACCCGCTGCCGGCGATCGCGTGGGAACGCGCCGAAGCCGGCGACCCGAACCAGTTCGCGCCGATCGTCGGCGAGGCCGGCTGCGTGGAGACGCCGCCCGCCGCCAGCGGCTCGGTGACCCGCGCGACATGCACGCTGGGCCCGCTGGGCGCGGCCGACGACGGCGCGCGGATCCGCGCGGTGGCGCGCAACGACGACGGCGAGGCGACCAGCGCGAGCGCCGCGCTTGCCGTGGCGGGACCACCGCAGGCGCCGCAGATCGTGCGTGCGCCGCGCGACGCGGCGGCGCTGGTCGGCGGCAACGCGGAGTTCAGCGCGTTCGCCAGCGGCCTGCCCGCGCCGGTCTTCGACTGGCGGCTCGCCGGCCAGCCGCTGCCGCCGACGGGCGGCGGCTTCACGACCGGCGCCTGCACGCTGGACGTCGCCTACGGCGATCCCCGGCGCAGCGAACTGCGCCTGCGCGTCGTCGCCGCCGGCTGCAACGGCCTGCCGGTGGAGGCGACCGCGCGCAACGGCGTGCCACCGGACGCGCTGGCGCCGCCGGCGCGCCTGACGGTCGTCGCGCCGGCCACCGGCGTGGCCTTGCTCGCCGGCTCGCCCGCCGGCGCCGGCAGCTACGACGGCAGCGGTCCGCAGGCGCGCTTCTGGTCGCCGCAGGCCGTGGCCACCGACGCCGCCGGCAATGCCTACGTGGTCGATCGCGCCAACCACACGATCCGGCGCGTCACGCCGGCCGGCGTGGTGACCACCTTCGCCGGCGCGCCGCGGCTGCGCAGCGGCGCCACGCCCGGCGACGGCATCGGCGCGGCGGCGCGCTTCTCCGACCCGTCCGCGATCGCGGTCGATCGCGCGCGCAGCGTGGCCTACGTCGGCGATGCCAACAGCCTGATCCGGCGGATCGACCTCGTCAGCGCGACGGTGACCACGATCGCCGGCGTGAAGGATGAAGCCGCAACGGTGGATGGCGTCGGCGCCGCGGTGCGCGTGGCCTATCCGAGCGGTCTCGCGGTGGCCGCCGACGGCACGATCTGGTTCACCGAGCAGAACAGCCACGTGGTGCGACGGATCACCGTGGAGGGCGCGCCGGGCGCCCCGGCCTACCGCGTCGAGACCTGGGCCGGCGCGCCCGGCAGCCGCGGCAGCACCGACGGCCCGCGCACGGCGGCGCGCTTCTTCGCCCCGACCGGGATCGCGGTCGACGCCGGTGGGCGGCTGGTGGTCGCCGACACGCAGAACCACACGCTGCGCGCGATCGCGCCCGACGGCAGCGTGTCGACGCTGGCCGGCAGCGCCGGCGACTTCGGCGCGACCGACGGCACCGGTCCCGCGGCGCGGCTCTACCTGCCGCACGGGCCGGCGATCGACGCATCGGGCAATGCGTACTTCGTCGACGCGAGCACCGGCCTGCTGCGTCGGGCCACCACGGCAGGGGTGGTCAGCAGCATGGCGGGCACCGCCGCGACCGGCGAGCCCGCGGCCGACGGCGTGGGGGCCGCGGCGCGCTTCGAGATCCCTGTCGCGGTGGCGATCGACGCCGCCGGCCGCCTGCTGGTGGTCGACCAGTCCAGCCACCTGCTACGGCGGGTCGTGCTGTCCGGCACGCCGCCGGTAGGCAGCGTGGACACGCTCGCCGGGCAGGTCGGCAACGCCGGTGCGCGCGATGGCCGCGGCGCGGCGGCGCGCCTGCGCGGGCCGATGCAGGCCGGCTGGGATGGCGCGGGCACGCTGTACGTGCCGGACACCGACAACCACACGATCCGCCGCGTGACGCTCGACGGCGAGGTCACCACCCTCGCCGGTCGTGCCGGCGCGTCGGGTGCCCAGGATGGCGTCGGGGACGCGGCGCGCTTCCTGGCGCCGATGGCCGTCGCGGTCGGGCCGGATGGGCTGGTCTACGTCGCCGATGGCGCGCACACCATCCGCCGCATCGATCCCGCCACCCGCGCGGTGACGACCTTCGTCGGCACCGCGTTCGAGGACGGCATCGTGGACGGAATCGGTGCCGCGGCGCGATTGAGCGCGCCGCAGGGCCTCGCATTCGACGCCGCCGGCGACCTGTTCGTGGTCGAAAGCGGGGGTTGCCTGCTGCGTCGGATCACGCCGCAGGCCGTGGTCACGCGCTTCGCCGGGCAGCCCGGCGTCTGTGTGCGGATCGACGGCAACGGGGCCGATGCTGCGTTCAGCCAGCCGCGTGGGATCGCGATCGACGCCGCGGGCATCCTGTGGGTGACCGAGTTCGGCGGCTCGGCGATCCGCCGCGTCACCCCGCAGGGTGTGGTGAGCACGTACGCCGGCATGGCCGGGCCGGGCAGCCTCGACGGTCCGCTGGGCAGCGCGCGCTTCGACCGTCCGAGCGGGATCGCGGTCGGCAGCGACGGCAGCCTGCTGGTCGCCGACACCTTCAACCACACGCTGCGGCGGATCGCGAACGGTGAGATCAGCACGGTGGTCGGCGCGCCAACCGGCGCGATGGGGATCCGGCTCGGCGTGCCGGGCGGGCTGTTCGCGCCGTGGGGCGCGCTGGCGATCGGCCCGCGCCGCTACGTGGTCACCAGCGCCGATGCCGTGCTGTTCGTGACCTTGCCCTGATCGACTGCGTCATCGCCGCAGCCACCGTGGCGCATCGCGCGCTAGGCCGCAGGCGCCGCTTACCGGCGGCGGCCGCGTCGCCGTTGCCGGCCGTTCATTCGCGCCCGCGCGATCCGGCAACGCGCGCCGGCGTCGCAAGTCCTTGATGCCACGGCCCCGGAGCGCGTGGCGACGGTGTCGACGCGGGCTGCGCCGGCGGGCACGCGCTGAATGCGCGGCAACGCCGGGCGGCGCGCGGCATCCGATCGCCTCGCCGGCCCCTAATCTGCATCGACGGCGCCGTTCGCGCCGGAACCCCGGAGCCTGCCATGCGCCTCGCGCTGTCCCTGCTGATCGCCACTGCCGCCGCCCCCGCCGCCGCGTTCGACTGCGGTGCCGTCGTCGACCACGACGTGGTGCTGACCCGCGACCTCGATTGCGACGGCGACGCGCTGCGCGTGGTGCGCTCCGGCGTGCGCATCGACCTCGCCGGCCACACCATCCGCACCACGCCCGACGCCACCGCGATCGCGCTGGACGATGTGCACGGGGTGGTGGTCGCGGGCCCCGGTCGCATCGAAGGTGCGATGACCGGCGTGGAGGCGACGCGCGCGCACGGTCTCGTGGTGCAGGGCATCGACTTCGTCGACGTCGGCGAAGGCGTGCGTCTGACCAACGCCAGCCACGCCGGGATCGCCGGCAACCGCTTCGACGGCGTGGCGGGCCACGCGGTGGTCGCGCTCACCCTGCCGGGTGCGCTGTCGCGCGGCGGCGGCCATCGCATCGTGGGCAACCAGGTGCGCGATGCCGAATACGGCGTGCTGGTCGATGCACCGCTCGGCCGCGCGTCGTCGATCGCGGACAACGCCTTCGATGCGATCGGCACCTTCGGCGTGATCGCGCCGGCCGGCGTCGACGCCGTGCACGGCAATCGCTTCGGTGCGGTCGGCGTGGCCGCGGTGGTCGACTGACGCCGCGCGCAGTGCGGCGCGCGGCGTCGAGCGCTCAAGGGGTAGTGCCGAAGCACAGGCGGCCCACGCCGGCGGTGAAGCCGACCGGCACCTGGCGCAGCAGGTCGATGCCGAGGATCGCCGCCGGCTGCTGGTGCAGGTCCAGCACCTGGAACACCGGCAGCTCGCTCACCCGCACGGTGGCGCTGCCAGCCCGCCAGTCGGCGACCTGCGCGGAAGCGAGGTCCAGCAGTTCGGTGGCGATCGCATCGGCGGCGAAGCCCTTGGTGCCCGCCTCGTAGGGCCGCAGGCGCGGATCGCCTTCGGCAACGCCGAGCGCGGCCGCGGCCGCGTGGTTGAGCACGGTTGCGGCGGCGCCGGTGTCCAGCACCGCGCGCACCGTCGCCTCGCGGGGCGCCTCGCCGGCGATGCCGAGCGTGAGGTCGAACAGGCCGAAGCCGGCGAGGCGCGGGCCCGCGTCGCCCGGCCGCTGGTTGTCGATGCACTTCAGGTCCGCGACCGGCGACGGGCCGACGCCCGGCAGGGCCAGCACCAGATCGCCGGCCGGCACGTCGAAGCGCACCTCGAACTGGCGCAGCACGTCGTTGCCGAGGATGCCGTCGTAGGTCACGTCTTCGGTGCCGAAGCGCGACATGTCGGTGAGGATCGGCTGCACGGCGATCGTCAGGCCCTCGACCAGGGTCAGCCGCAGCGGCTGCGAGGCGCGCTGCGTGGTGCTCGCGCCGCTCGCGCCGCGCACCTCGATCGACTCGCCCGCCGCCAGTCCGAGCTGCTGCGCCAGCGCGGTGTCCAGTACGGTACCGCCGGCCGCGGTATCGACGACCAGGTGCAGCGGCGCTTCGCGCCCGGGCGTTCGTGCCGATACCACCGGGTAGTTGCCGGCCATCGACAGTTCGAGCGACCAGGGTCCGTCGCTGTCGGCGCTGGCGCGGCCGGTCGGGGCCAGGGCGAGGATGAGGAAGACGGCGGCGAATCGATGCACGGTGGGACACTCCGGTGGGTGGGGGAGCGCCATCTCCACACACGGCGGTATCGCCGGTTTTTCCGTTCGCCGGCGGCCCGACACAATCCCGATACACTCGCCGCCAATCCTGCGCCCATGCACGCCGCGCCCGACATCCTGCTGGTGGAAGATGACGCCAGCGTGCGCGAGGCGGTGGTGGACTACCTCGGCGCGCACGGCCTGCAGGTGCGCGCGGTGGCGGACGGTGCGGCCATGGACCTGCGCCTGCGCGAGCGCCGCCCCGACCTCGTCGTGCTGGACCTGATGCTGCCCGGCGAGGACGGGCTGTCGATCTGCCGCCGGCTCGCCGCGGCCGGACCGCCGGTGCTGGTGATCAGCGCGCTGGGTGCGGCCACCGACCGCATCGTCGGCCTCGAACTGGGTGCGGCCGACTACCTCGGCAAGCCCTTCGAGCCGCGCGAACTGCTGGCCCGCATCCGCGCGGTGCTGCGTCGCAACCGGCCGCCCGGCGAGGTGCCGAACGCTTTCGCGTTCGCCGACTGGCGCTTCGACGCCGATGCGCGATGCCTGCAGCGCGCCGATGGTAGCGAGGTCGCGCTCACCCCCGGCGAGGCCGCGCTGCTGCAGGTTTTCGTCGAGCGTCCCGCGCGCACCCTGAGCCGGCAGATGCTGCTCGATCTCGTGCACGGCGATGTCGAGGGCCCTTACGACCGCGCGATCGACCTCGCGGTCAGCCGCCTGCGGCGCAAGCTCGAGGGCGCCGGCGACGGCCAGGCGATCGAGACCGTGCGCGGCGCGGGCTATCGCTTCCGCCTGCCGGTGCGCCGCGGATGAGCGCGCGCCCGCTGCTGCCGCAGGTCGTGGCCCTGCTGCTGGCGGTGATGCTCGCCGTGCTCGCGCTGGGCTTCGTGGTGGTGCTGCTCACGCCCACGCCAGTGCCGCCGCCGATGACCATCGACGCCGCGCTTGCTGCGCTCGCCGACGACGCGCCCGCCGAGGGCGATGCCACGCTGCGGCGGCGCGTCGCCGCGCAGCCGCCGGCGGGCCCGTCGGCCGACCTCGTGGTGCAGGCCGCGTCCACGCGCCTCGGTCTGCCGGCCGATGCGGTGCGGGCGGTCTGGCTGCGCCCGGTGGCGGGCACGCCGGTGGTGGAAGTGCTCGCGACCGATGCGGCGGTGGCCGATCCCCGCGCGCAGGTCGACGTGCCGACCCTGCTCGCCGAGCGCCGCGTCGCCCTGCCGCCATTCGAGCTCGCGCGGCGCATGGCCGACGGTCGCTGGCTGGTCGTCGGCCCGCGCCAGCCACTGTTCAGCGGCTGGCGACTGCGGCTGCTGGCGGGTTCATTGCTCGGCGCACTGGCCGTACTGCCGGTGGCTTGGTTCGCCGCGCGGCGCCTGACCCGCCCGGTGCGCGCGCTGGCCGAGGCTGCCGCCGCGCTCGACCTGCACGGCCGCGGTCCGCCGGCGGCGGTCGAAGGCCCGGCCGAGGTGCAGGCCGCAGCGCAGGCCTTCAACGCGATGCGCGAGCGCATCCGCGCGCAGGCCCACGAGCGCACGCGGATGGTCGCCGCGGTGGCGCACGACCTGCGCACGCCGCTGACCGGCCTGCGCCTGCGCGCGGAATCGGTGCCGCCGCCGCTGCGCGAACGCATGGTGGCCGACATCCGCCGCATGGAGGCGATGATCGCGCAGGTGGTCGACTTCGCGCGCGGCGAGGAAGCCGCGCCCGCGCGCGCGCGCATCGACCTGGTGCCGCTGCTGCGCGAGGCCGCCGACGCGGCGCGCGAGGCCGGTGGCGAGGTCGCGCTCGACCTGCCACCGCAGGCGCCGCTGGCGGCCGATCCGGTCATGCTGCGGCGCGCGGTCGACAACCTGCTCGACAACGCGGTGCGCTACGGATGCCGCGCGCAAGTGCACCTGCTGCGCGAAGCCGCCCAGTGGACGATCGTGATCGACGACGAGGGCCCGGGCGTGCCGGAGGCCGAACTGCCGTTGCTGGGCGATCCGTTCCGCCGGCTGGAGGCCTCGCGCAGCCGCGCCACCGGCGGCATCGGACTCGGCCTTTCGATCGCGCGCACCGTGGCCACCCTGCACGGCGGCCAGCTCGCCTTCGCCAATCGCGCGACCGGCGGGTTGCGCGCCACCTTGCGCCTGCCCGTCGACTGAGCCGGCGTCGAACGGCGGTTCCGCCCACGCGTGCTCGAGTGCGCCGAACGCCAACGAACCGGAGCGATCTTCACGCCGGGGCGACGTATCGAGCTGCGCCGCGCCCTCAACTTCCGCCGTGCCGCGCCGATATCGCGAGCGCAACGGAGCTGCCCGCACCGGCCACCGATGAAACTCGCGCCCATCCCGCACGACGACGCCCGGCGCCTGCAGGCGCTGCGCGAACTGCTGATCCTCGACACCCCGCCCGAGGAGCGCTTCGACCGCATCGTGGCCTTCGCCGCGCACGAGTTCGACGTGCCGATCGCGCTGGTCAGCCTGGTCGACCGCAACCGCCAGTGGTTCAAGTCGCGCTTCGGGCTCGCGGCCTGCGAGACCGCGCGCGACATCTCGTTCTGCGGCCATGCGCTGCTCGAAACCGAGACCCTGCTGATCCCCGACGCGCTGCGCGACGATCGCTTCGCCGACAACCCGCTGGTCGTCGGCCCGCCGCACATCCGGTTCTACGCCGGCGCGCAGCTGGTGCTGCCGTCGGGGCACGTGGTCGGCACACTGTGCATGATCGACACCCGCCCGCGCGATTTCGACGCCATGGACCTCGCCATCCTGGGCTCGCTGCGCGACCTGGTGGTGCAGGAACTGGTCGCCGGTACCGTGCCGGCCGCAACCGCCGCCGGAGCCTGAACATGGCGCGCGGGAAGCTGAACCTGCTGCTGGTCGAACCGCAGTGGCTGATCCGCTCGACGGTGGTCGCGGTCGGCCGCAGCCTCGACCTGCCGCGCATCGACGAGGCGGCCTCGATCCAAACGGCCACCCAGCGCCTCGCGGGCACCCGCTACGACGGGCTGCTGCTGTCGCTCGACGAACGCGAGCCGGCCCTCGCGCTGCTGGACAAACTGCGCGCCGGCGGCTTCGCCTGCCCCGCGCAGGTGCCGGTGGTGGTGATGTCGGCCGATTGCGACATCGACCTCGCGCGGCGCATGAAGCAGTACGACGTGAGCCGCGTGCTGCTCAAGCCGTTCAAGGTTAAGACCGTGCTGGAGTCAGTCGACGGCATCGTCGGCGAGGCGCGGCGGCGCAAGACCGCCTGAGCCCGCCGGCGCGGATCAGCCCGCGGCGCCGGTCATCAGGTCGGCATGCAGCAGGCGGTGGAAAAGATGCTCGCCCGCCTCGCGGCGGATCGACAGCCGGCCGGCGTGGTAGGCGCGCGAGCGCAACCCGCGCTGCACCGAGCGGCACACCGCCATGTCTTCGTCCTGGATGATCTGGCCCACCTCGACGCTGGCGCGGTTGCGCTCGCGCGCCGACTCCGACACGTCGGCGAACCAGAAATCGAAGATCACCTCGGTGCGGTCGATGCCGCGCGGCAGCACCAGGTTGGTGTCCATCATGCCCTCGTACCAGTTGAGCATGAAGTTGGGGTGCAGCCAGTAGTAGTACGCGCGCTCGCCACCGCGCACGGCGGCGAACTGGGCGTCGTCGCCGCGCATCATCGGGCTCGACTGCAGGCAGTGCCGCTCGCCGTTCTCGATCGTGTAGTTCTTGAAGTCGAGCACGCTGTCGAGGCCCTTGTGCAGGTGCGGCACGTGGTAGCCGCCGTCGAGGTAGTTGTCGACGAACACCTTCCAGTTGCAGTCGAAGAAGTAGTGGCGGCGCTCGAACCAATGCAGGCGGTCGAGGCGCAGCGCAGCCACTTCCGCGATCAGCTGCGGGCCGAGGAATTCTTCGAGCGTCGGCCCTTCGGCGTCGAGGCGCACGAACACCCACTGCTCCCAGGTCGCCACCGACACCGGCACCAGGCCGTGCGCGTCGCGGTCGAAGTGGCACTCGCTGACGAAACTCGGCGTGCCCTTGAGCGAGCCGTCCAGCGCGTAGGTCCAGCCGTGGTAGGGGCAGCGCAGGTTTTTCGCGCAGCCGGCGGGTTCGGTCATCACCGCCGCGGCGTGGTGGCGGCAGACGTTGAAGAACCCGCGCAGCACGCCGTCGTCGCCGCGCACCACCACGATCGGCTCGCCAGCGACCTCGGCGGTGACGTACTCACCGGGACGGCGCACCTGGTCGGCCCGCGCGACCAGTTGCCAGGTGCGCGAAAAAGTCGTGCGCGACTCCAGCGCCAGGATGCGCTCGTCGAGGTACCACGACGAGGGGATGGTCGAGGCCTCCGCCAACGGCAGGCTCGGGTCGTACTGGCGCAGCAGGTCGATGACCGGCGGGCTCATGCAGGGCGTCCACGCAATTCAAAACCGGGGTCAGAGTACCTTTTTCCCGCTCGGACCCACCATCCCACCTGCCCGCCCAGCGCCGGATCGAGTAGCGTGGTCCCATGCGCACCCCCATCAACCACGTGCTGACCCTCGACTGCCCCGACCGCCCCGGCGTGGTCGCCGCGGTGGCGGCCTTCCTCGCCGACCACCACGCCAACATCGCCGAGGCGCGCCATCACATCGACGCCGACGCGCGGCGCTCCTTCATGCGCACGGCCTTCCACGACGACGGCCGCGGCCTGCCCTCGCTCGATGCCCTGCGTGACGCGTTCGCGCCGGTCGCGGCGCGTTTCGGCATGCGCCTGGGCCCTGCACGACGGCGCGCGGCGCTGTCGCGTGCTGGTCGCGGTCTCGAAGCAGGGCCACTGCCTCAACAGCCTGCTGCACCGCTGGCGCAACGGCACCCTGCCGGTGGACATTGTCGGCGTGGTGTCCAACCACGACACCTTCCGCGGCATGGTCGAATGGCACGAATTGCCGTTCCACCACCTGCCGATCGGAGCCGACGGCAAGGCCGCGCAGGAATCGCGGCTGCTCGCGCGGTTCGCCGAATGTCGCGCCGAGCTGCTGGTGCTCGCCCGCTACATGCAGATCCTCGGCGACGACACCTGCCGCGCGCTCGAAGGCCGCGCGATCAACATCCACCACTCGTTCCTGCCCAGTTTCAAGGGCGCCAAGCCCTACCACCAGGCCCACGCCCGCGGGGTCAAGATCATCGGTGCGACCGCGCACTACGTCACGCCCGACCTCGACGAGGGACCGATCATCGAGCAGGGCGTCGAGCGCGTCGACCACGCCGTCACCCCGGCCGACATGGTCGCCATCGGCCACGACATCGAGAGCGTGGTGCTCAACCGCGCCGTGCGCTGGCATGCCGACCACCGTGTCTTCATCGATGGGGCGCGGACGGTGGTGCTGCGCTGAGGCCGGCGCGCAAGCAAAGGGCCGCCACTGCCGGTCCCGTCCGCCGTCCCCTCAGCCGCACGCCCGATATCCCGCCCCATGCCCCACGACCTGCTGCAGTTCGGCCCCTTCCTGCTCGATCCCCGCGCGCGCCGTCTGCTGCGCGACGGGGTGGAGATCGACCTGCCGCCGCGCGCCTTCGCGCTGCTGCTGCTGCTGGCCGGCACGCCGCGCGAGGTGCTGCGGCGCGACGCGATCATGGATGCGCTGTGGCCCGACGGCAGCGAGGTCAGCGAGGGCGCGCTGAGCCAGGTCGTGCTGGTGCTGCGCCGCGGCCTCGGCCCGGAGGGCACGACCCTGGTGCGCACGGTCGCCAAGGTCGGCTATGCGCTGGATGCCGACGTGGTACCGCTGGCGGCACCCGGCGCGTCGTCGACGACAGCCCCGCGCGCCGTGCCGATCGATGCGCCGCCGGTCGCCGCGGCTGCGGACGCACCCGCACCCATGCCGCCACCGGTCCGCGCGCCGCAGGCGCCGCGCAAGGCACCGGCCATCCAGTGGGGATCGCGGGCCGTCTTGCTGATCGGCCTGCTGGCCGCCCTCGTGGTCGCGTTGCAGCACCATGCGCCGCCGTCGCAGGGCCTGCAGCTCGCGATCAGCGGCGTCCGCGTCGCCGAGGGCGCCGACGCGGCGCCCGCCTGGGCCGCCCACGCGCTGCACGACCTGCTGGCCGCCCGCCTGCGCGGCCAGCCCGGCATCGCGCTGCGCCAGCGCGACGACATCGAACCCGAGCCGACCTCATCCGCGCTGCCGGTGCTGGATGGCGCCGTGCGCCGCGATCCGGCCGATCCCGCCGCGATCGCGGTCGAGTGGCGGCTGCGCGGTGGCGGCTCGACGCCCGCTGGCGCGACAGCGTGCCCGGCGACCGTCTGTTCGAGGCCCTGCCGCGCCTGCAGGCCGAACTGCGCCGGCGTCTCGGCGGCGCGCCTTCGTTCGACCTCGATGCGCGCACGCGCAACGACGCGGCGCTGTTCGACTACACCGCCGGCCTGCAGGCGCTCGGCGAAGGCCGGCTGGTCGCCGCGCGCGCCGCGTTCGAGCGCGCGGTCGCGGTCGCGCCGCGGTTCGCGCTCGCGCACCACGCGCTGGCCCGCACCCTGCATCGGCTGGGCTATCGCGACCTCGCCCTGTCGCATGCGCGCGAGGCGCTGGCTCAGCTCGACCCCGCCGATCCCGGCCATGCCCTGGTCGGACAGCAGATGCTGACCCTGCTCAACCGCCACGACGAAGCGGTCGCGCAGGCGCGGCAACTGCTCGACCGCCAGCCCGGCGACATCGAATGGACCCTGCTGCTGGCCGCCAGCCAGACCGCCGCCGGCCAGCTCGAGGCGGCCACGGCGACCCTGGCCGCGGTCGATCCCGCGGGCCTTTCGCCGCGCTGGCGCACGCGCTGGCTCGGCCAGCGCATGCGGCTTGCGGTGGTCGGCGGCCAGCCGGAGCAGGCGCTGGCGCTGGCGCAGGAGATGCAGGCGTCCGCCGAGCGCCACGCCTTCGCCGACCTCGCCGCCGAAGCGCGGATGGCGCGCGCCGACGTGCTCAACCGCCAGGGCCGCTACGCCGACGCGCAAGCCGTGCGCGCCGAGGCGATCGCCTGGTACGACCGCGCCGGCGCCGCCCACGAGGCGCTGCGCGCGCGCGCCCTGCAACTGGGCAGCGCCGCCTGGGCCGGCATCGAGCCCGCGTTCGAGGAATACGATGCCGTGCGCCGCCAGGCGCGCGAACTGGGCAATCCCGAGGTCGAGGCCGGCATCGAGTTCGCGCTGGCCAACCGCGCCGCCGTGCGCTGGGACTACGCCGCGCAGCAGTCGCACCTGCTCGCCTCGCGCGCACTGCTGTCGCGGCTCGGCGCCCACCCGTGGCTGCCGACCAACACCGCCGCGCTGTCGGAGAGCGACCTGCGGGTCGGCCGGCTGGATACGACCTGGGCGCGCCTGGAGGCCGACGCCACGGCCGCCGACGGGCGCGCCTCCGAGCGCTGGCGCCTGACCCGCGCGCGCGCCATCGTGCGCCGCGCGCTCGACGACCTGCCCGGCGCGATCGCGCTGACCCGCCGCGCCGCCGCGCAGGCGCGCGAGGACGGCATCGACGGCCACGGGCAGCTCGAATGCGAGGCGCTGTCGCTGGACCTGCAGCGGATCGGCGGCGACGCGGCCGCACCCGCGCTGCGCGACTGCCTCGCCGCGCTGGCCGGCGCCAGCAGCGATGAAGATCTCGCCTGGCGGGCCGCCCTGCATGCCGCGCTCGCGCTGTTCGAGCACCGCCAGGGCGCGGTGCCCGCCGCCCGCGAACACCTGCGGCAGGCCGAGGCCGACGCTTTCGCGGTAAAGGCCAGCGATCGCGCCGACGCGCAGCGCCTGCTCGCCCCCGCGGTGGCGGTGGTCGCCGCCCCCGCGGTCGCCGATGCGACCCTGGCCCGCCTGCTCAACGAGCCCTGGGCCCGGCCGCCCTCGCGGCAGCGCGCTGAACTGCTCGCCCTGCGTTGCCTCATCGGTGCCTCGGCCGCCGCTCGCATCGCCTGCACCGAAGCGCCCGAGGTCGCCCCATCGGACGAAGGCTGGCTCGGCGCCCTGCTGGGCCTGATCACGGTCCGCGACGCGCCCGACGGACCCGCGGCGAGCGCCTGGTGGGCGGCGCGCGCGGCATCCGGCGATGCCGTGCTGCGCCAGCTTGCGGTCCGCGCGGGGCTCGCGGATCCCGCCGACCCGGCCGCTGGCGTCACGGCGGTGGAGAACGTTGCCGACCCGCGGTGATCTTGCGGAACTGTGGCGCACCGCACGTTCCTGCCGCCGGTCGTGATCGAAACCAAACCGGATCGTGAAGCCTCGGGTGGGCCGCCAGCCCACGATACGGGTTCGCGGAACAGCTACGTCAGGGGCAGCCCCGAACGTCGCCGCGCCTGCGGAAACCGATCCGACCGGAGCCCCGAACCATGCGCCTGCTGACCCGGTTAGCCACCCTCCTGTGCCTGTTCATCGCGGCGTCCGCCGCGTCCGCCCAGACCGCGCCGATCATCGAGGCCGGTGCGACCGCCACCCTCACCCTGCCGGCCCACCGCGCCACCCTGCGCGCGCCGGCCGGACCACCGCCACGACCTGGCGCATCACCGCGTCCGCGGGTGGCGTGGCGCTGTCGGCGACCGAGGGTGCCCAGGTCGGACTGGCAATGCTCGACCCCGGCGACTACGTGATCGAAAGCGTCTCAGTCGGCGGCAACGGCGCAGGCACGCGCAGCACCCGGATCACCCTGCGTGCCTCCACCTGGGCCGCGCCCGCCAGCGCCACCGCGCTCGACCACCTGCAGAACACGCTGCGACCGGCGCATCGGCAGGGCCATGCGCTGGCGCCGCTCGGCGGCATGATCGAGCACCACTTCCCGATGGCGCGCGAACTGGCCGACCACTGGGGCTTCGGGCTGCAGGTGGCGGTCAATCCCGATTTCTGCACGGTGAACCCCGGCGGCGACGGATCGAACCTCAACACCGTGCTCGGCGCAGCCGTCGCCAGCAATGGGCGCTATCCGCTGATCGTCGGTATGGCCAACATCCTGCCGGGTTACGGCAGCCAGTCCTCGCAGTGGGTCGGCACCGCGCCGGAAGCGGTCTGGCTGCGCGACCTCGCCGGCAACCGGCTGCCGAACGCGAACAGCCCGGCGATGAGCCCCGTCGCACCCGAGGCCTGGGTGCGCAGCGTGGCGCGTCCCCACGGCGAATGCGTCCGGCCGCATCACCGCGGCGTATCCGGCCAGCGTGGTCACCAGCGGCGGCGAGTACGGTGTCGGCGTGCCCGGCTTCAACTGGTGCTCGCTGCTGGTCGATCCCAACGTGCTCGCGGCCGCCGGTTTCCCGGTGGTGCCCGGCGGCAGCGATCCGCGCGATCCGAGCTGCTTCCAGAACCCCGCGTACGCGAACGGCGCGCGCGACTACGCCGTACTGCGCCTGAACTCGCGCGCGCACAAGCGCCACGAACGCATCATCCGCGAGGAGGTCGACGCCCGCGTGCGCTGGGCCACGTCCGGGCCGCTGTACAGCCTCTATACGGACGCCTTCGGACCGGAGCGCAACCGCTGGAACGGCTGGAACAGCTGGATGTACTACTACGAGGACGGCCTGGCGCCCGGCGAGGTGTCCACCCACGGCAGCCCCGAGTTCTACTTCGGCTACGGCAATCGCGGCTTCACCGGCCTCAACTCGCTCGGCGATCCGCAGGACATCGTCACCACGATGCTCAACAACGTCGGCGGCGGCATCCGCGCCGGCAAGCCGCTCACGTACGGCTGGCTCTCGGCCGGCTGGGGCGGCGGTGGCCCGGTCGCCGACCGCGAGCGCTGGATGGGCTTCACCAAGATGCTGTTCACTGCCGGCCTGATCGGCGGCCTCAACGGCTACTTCGACTACACCGATGCCTACGTGCAGCAGGTGGTGCGCGGTGCGCCGGTGGGCAGCACAGCCCCGCTGTGGCTTTGGCAGTACATGGACCTCGGCCAGGCGCACGCATTGTTCTCCTACCTCGATGCCTACCTGCGCGACGGTGACCTCGTGCAGGGCAGCGGTACGCATCCCTATCGCTACGGCGGCAGCGATTCACCGCCCGTGCCGTGGTACGCGCTCAGCGTCGCCGGCAACACCAGTCCCGACGGCCCGACCGCGTACGCGCTGGCCCGCAAGCGGCGCGGTGCCGAGCGCTGGATCGTCACCACCTTCGCCAACGTCGGCGCCGCGCGCACCATCCAGGCCACGCTGCCCGGCGTCGGCGTGCTGAGCCTGCTCGCGCGGCCCGGCGGCGCGGTGTACCTGGTCGAACGCAATGCCGCGGGCCAGCCGGTGACGCGCCTGCTCGACACCGATCCCATGCGTCCCACCGCGCTGCTGTTCCCCGACCAGCCGCTGGGCAGCATCGGGGGCGACATCCTGATGTCGAGCGGGTTCGAGCCGGGCGGCTGAGGGCAGCCGCCCTCGCACGCACGCGAACGACGCGTCCTACCGTCGTTCGCACGCGCAGCCATCCGCCGCGGGCGGCTTCATGCGACCGCGGCGTGCAAGCGCTCCAGTTCGGCCGGGATGGCGACGGCGAGGAAGTCATATGCGCGCCGGACCAGCCGGCTGCCGCGGATCTCGCGATGCACCGCCAGCCAGCACGGCAGCGGTGGGATCGGCAGCTGCGGCAGCACCGGCTGCACGCCGGGCCAGTACGCCAGGTTGTAGCGCGCGACGAACCCGATCCCGGCGCCGGCGGCGAGCAGACGCCCGTAGGCGAGCTGGTCGTCGGTGCGCAGCGCGAAGTCCGCGCGCGAAAAGACCACGCCGAAGCCGGCGAAGCCGCGCACGATGGTGTCGTCGCGGTCGCTGCCGATCAGCCGGTGCTGGCGCAGGTCGCCGACCTGCTGCGGCGTGCCGTGGCGTTGCAGGTAGTCGCGATGGGCGGCGGCGACGATCGGCACGTCGGCGAGTTTGCGCGCCACCAGCGAACTCTGCGCGGGGCGCACCATCCGCACCGCGATGTCGGCCTCGCGGCGCAGCAGGTTGCTCAACTGGGTTGGATGCGACCAGCTCGAGCTGGATGCCCGGCTCCTGCGCCTGCAGGGCAGCGAAAACCGGCGGCAGCAGGTAGGTCGCCGCCACGTGGCTGGCCGCGATCCGCACCGTGCCGGTGGCGGCATCGCGGGCCGCGGCCAGGGCGCGCGACACGCCCTCGGCGGCGGACTGCATCTGGCGCGCCGACCCGGCGATGGCGAGCGCAAGCCGGGTCGGCACCACGCCGCGCCCGGTGCGCTCGAACAAGGGCGCGCCGAGTTGCGCTTCCAGCTCGGCGACGTGCCGGCTGAGCGTGGGCTGCTGCGCCCCGGTGGCGCGCGCCGCACCCATCAGGCTGCCGGCGTCGAGCACGGCGAGGAAGCTGCGCAGCAGGGCCCAGTCGAAGCGGTCGAGGTTTTCGCGGGAACCGGCAGCCATGCGGAAGTGTATGGCTTGCTTGTCGATATCGGCAATTCTCGCGGTGCGCGATCCGGCCCAGACTGCCCCCACGCCAATCCCTGGCGCTGGAGAGCCCGCATGAACGACGCGCATCGCACCGTATTGATCCTCGGCGCCAACGGCCGCTTCGGCCTCGCCGCCGCACAGGCCTTCGCCGCCGCCGGCTGGCAGGTTCTGGCGCAGGCGCGCCGCCCGCTCGCCGCCGGCATGCCCGCCGGTGCGCGCCGCATCGACCTGCCGCTGACGGACACCGCGGGCCTGGTCGCCGCGGCGAAAGGCGCGAGCCACGTGGTGTACGCGGTCAATCCGCTCTACACCCGCTGGGACGTCGAGGCGCTGCCGCTCGCCAACGCCGGCATGGACATCGCCCAGGCGCTGGGGGCCGTGTTCATGCTGCCCGGCAATGTCTACGCGTATGGCGAAGACATGCCGTCGCTGCTGTCGGAGTCCACGCCCGTCGCCCCCACCAACCCGAAGGGCCGCATCCGCGCCGCGATGGAGGACGAACTCGTCGCGCGCGCCGCCGCCGGCCTGCGCAGCGTCGTGCTGCGCGCCGGCGACTTCTTCGGCGGCGGCACCGGCAACTGGTTCGACCAGGTGGTGGTCCGATCGTTGGCGCGCGGCAAGATCGTCTATCCCGGCCCCGACGATGTGGTGCATGCCTGGGCCTACCTGCCGGATCTCGCGCGATCGTTCGTGATGCTGGCAGAACGCGACGACCTGCCGGTCGCCTGCCGCCTCCACTTCCCCGGCCACGCGCTCACCGGGCGCGAGTTCCTCGACGCCGTGCAGCGGGCCGCCACCGGCCTGCGGCTTCCCCACTCGGCCGCGCTGCGCCGCGGACGCACCCCGTGGTGGGCGATCGCGTTGATCGCCTGGGCCGCCCCGATGCTGCGCGAACTGCTGCGCATGTCCTACCTGTGGCGCGTGCCGCATCGGCTCAGCGCCACCGGCCTTCGCGACGCGATCGGCCACATCCCCACCACGCCGATCGACACCGCGCTGCGCGACAGCCTGCTCGCGCTCGGGCATCGGCCGCGGACCGACGCCATCGCGGAGGGGATCTGACATGGCCGCGCCCACCCGCGAACCGGGCCCGGCGCAAGGCGGTGCCGCCGGCGCCGTCGCCGGCGTCGCCGGACGGGGTCCGCGCAGCGTCGTGCTCGGCAGCCTGCTGATCGTCGAAGCGCTGCTGGCCTTCGCCCCGCTGCTGCTGCTCGGGCCGGCGATCGGCTGGCCGGCCTCGCTCGGCGAGCCCGCCGCCGTGCAGATGTCCGCAATCCACGCGCACCCGGAGGCCGTCGCGCGCGGCTATTCGACCTACCTGCTGTACTCGATCCTGGTCCTGCCCCTGATGGCGGCGCTCACCGCGCGCGTGCTCGGTCGCCTCGACGACGTCGCGGGCGGTGTGATCGTCGCCTTCGCCGCCCTGTCGGTGCTGGCGCGTTCGATCGGCATCCTGCGCTGGCTGACCGTGATGCCCGAGCTCGCGCAGGCGCAGGCCGCGGACCCCGCCGCGACGGCCGACATCGCCCGGCTGTTCGACGCCCTGCACGCCTACGGCGGCGGCATCGGCGAGATCCTCGGCGTCAGCCTGTTCATGGCGATCGCGCTCGGCACGCTGGGCGGCGCGTCGCTGGCGCGCCCGGCCCCCGGCAACCTGCCGCGCTGGATGGCGGCGCTGGCGATCGTCGTGGCCGTGCTCCTCGCCGCTGTTGCGCTGCCCGCTTTCGGCATCGCGTGGGCCGTGCCGATGGCGGTGGCGGTCAGCGCGTTGTCCGCGTGGATGCTGGTGGTCGGGATCTGGCTGCTGGCGGCGCGCTGGGCGGTCGGCATGAACGGCCGATCGTCGGATGGTCGATGATGTCGCACCCGGGCGACCGAGCCGCAGCCCTGCGGGCCCCCGCGGCGCGATGCGCCGCGATGGGGCGCGGCAGCGCCCGCTCGCATGCCATCCGGAGTGTCCGATGACCACCATCCGCACGCTTGCCCCCGCCGACCTGCCGCTGATGCGCGCCCTGCTGGCGGTGTTCGGCGACGCCTTCGACGATCCCGAGCACTACGCCGCCGCGCCGCCCTCCGACGCCTACCTGCGCGACCTGCTCGCCAGCCGGATGTTCATCGCCGTGATCGCGCTCGACGGCCAAGATGTGGTCGGTGGCCTCGCCGCCTACGAACTGCCGAAGTTCGAACGGGCCGTGTCGGAGATCTACCTCTACGACATCGCGGTCGCCGCCTCCCACCGCCGGCGCGGCATCGCCACTGCGCTGATCGCGCAGCTCCAGCAGATCGCCGCCGCGCGTGGCACGTCGGTCGTCTACGTGCAGGCGCATCGCGAGACGCGCCGGCAATCGCGCTGTACACGAAACTCGGCGTCGGCCAGGACGTGCTGCACATCGACCTCGGGCCGGACGCCGGGCGCGACTGAGCTTCGAGGGTCCAACGGGCCGCGTGCAAGGGCCGACCTGGACCCCGCGCACGCATGAATCCGCCGGTCGCCTAACCCGGCACCCACAGCAACGGATCGCGCAACACCGCCAGCAGGTGGAACCAGCGCGCATCCTCGTCCGCCCACGGGTTCGCGACCGACCGGTAGGCCTGCGCCGCGGCGTCGTAGCCGCTGCCATCGTGCCCGCCCGCTGCATACCAGGCGGCCTCGGCCCGCTCCAGCGCGAGCGCCTCTTCGGGCAGGCCGGCTTCGGCGTAGTAGTGACGGACCAACCGCATGTCCTCCGCGCCGACGTTCTCGACGGCCAGCCATGCGCTGAACCTGCAGTGCGTCTCGAAGCGCAGCACATAGCGCGCGATCGCGTATCCCCGCGGCAGCGGCCCGTACGCCGCGTGCGGAAGCTCCAGCATGTCCAACTGGATCGCGAGGCCCTCCATGAAGGTGCTGAACGTTTCCTCGTCGCCGATCTCCCAGAACCGGAACGCCGCGGCCGCTGCGGGCAGCGCCGCCGATCCCGGCGTCGCGACATGCGGGTTGAAGGACACGATCGTCTCGCCCGGCTTCAGCCGCGCGGCCAGCGCCGCGTGCTCGCGGATCGCCTCCGCGACGTCGGACATCGCCGCTTCGATCGCCGGCAGGACGATTTTCGGATGCATCGGAATCCTCGCGCCGTTCGACCGGGCCATGGCATGGCCCGTGCCGCCGCACGGGCTGGATGGAGTGTCGCAGGGTCACGCGCGCGCGGCGATCCCCGCGCGGTCGCTCGGCGAGCGCGATCAGGGCGCGCCCGAGGCGACCTCGGCCGCGTCTTCGCGATCGGCCCGCAGGTGCCGCTCGAGGAACGCCACCAGGCGCTCGGAAAACGCGATCGCATTCTTCTCGTCGTAGAACCCGTGCCCCTCGCCGGAGCGCACGAAGGTTTCGTAGCGCTTGCCGGCCTTGTCGAGCGCCCGCGTCATGACCTTGAACTGCTCCAGCGTGGTGCGTTCGTCCTGCCCGCCATGGGCGATCAGCAGCGGTGCGTCGAAACGCGCGGCATGGCGCGACGGCGAGTACTGCGCCCACTCCTTCGGGTCGGTGCCGAACTCGCGGTCGAGGAAAGCGCGGCCCTGTGGGGTGTCGTTGCTGTCGCCCCAGTCGCGCTGCACCTCGAGGTCGTACACGCCCGACTGCGCCACCACGCAGCGATACAGACCCGGCTCGCGGATTGCGCCCATCATCGCCGCGTACGCGCCGTAACTGGCGCCGTAGATGCACACCCGGTCTTCGTCCGCGTGGCCCTGCGCGATCGCCCAGCGCGTGGCGTCGGTGACGTCGTCCTGCAGGCTGCGGCCCCACTGCCGCGCGCTGGCCATGTAGAACGCGCGCCCATAGCCCAGCGAGCCGCGGAAATCGACCTTCAGCGTGCCGATGCCGCGGCTGGCCAGCAATTGCGCCTCCCCGTCCCAGCCCCAGACGTCGCGCGAACGCGGCCCGCCGTGCGGGATCACCACCAGCGGGAACGGGCCCTTGCCGTCGGGCAGGGTGAGCAGCACGTTCAGCGTCGTGCCGTCGCGCGCCGCGATGTGCGCCGTGTGGGTCTTCGCCAGCGGCACGTTCTCCAGCCATGGGGCGCATCGCGAGCAGGAACTGCAGCCGCCGGGTCTTCGCGTCGTAGAGGAAGTAGCGCCCCGGGTCGCGATCGCCGCTGACCGCCACCAGCGCCACGCTGCCGTCGGTGGCGAAGCGCAGCACGCGCACGTGGGCGTCGGGCATCGCGGCCGCCAGCGCCGCGGTCAACTGCGCCTCGGGCGCGTCGGGATCGACGAACATCGGCTCGGGCCGCCCGTCGAAGAACCAGGCGCCGACCAGGGTGCGGCCGTCGCGGCCCCAGATCATCTCGCGCGGATCGACGCGCTCGTGGCGCAGCAGCGGCGTGTGCTTGCCGGTGGCGAGGTCGATGCGGTCGATGCGGTCCGGCCCGCTGCGCGTTTCGACCTGCGCGTAGAGCGACCCGTCGGGCCCGATGCGCAGCGGATCGATGCGGATGCCGGCCTTCGCCTCCTCATGCAGCAGGCGCCATTCCGACGTCGCGTCGGCGCGTGCGTGCAGCACCTGGAAGCCCTGCTTGTCGACGCTCCAGGTCACCAGCACGTCGCCGTGGCGGTCGGCGAACACCGTCGGCGACTCGCCCGGCAGCACGAGTTCCTCCCCCTGCTTGCGAAGGCGCTTCACATCGGCCTTGTAGACCGCCTGCTGCTTGCAGCCGTAGCGATCGCAGACCTGAAGGAGAACGTGGTCCTCGTCCTCCGGCAGCAGGTCCGCGATGTAGCCGTACATCGTGCCCTTGTTCCCGCCGTCGGCGTCGATGGCGTAGATCTCCGGCAGCCAGCCGCGACCGGCCGAGAACGCCATCGGCCGGGTGAAGTGCATGAACAGGCGCCGCGAGTTCGCCCAGTACAGCGCATCGAGGTAGGCGTCCGGCCCGCCCTTGATCGTGGTCGAGATCGACAGGTCCGCGCGTCGCAGCACCACGCCGGCGCGGCCATCCTCCAGCGGCACGGTCGCCGCGAGGTACTTCCCGTCCGGCGACATCGCCAGCGTGTCGTAGGCCGGCCAGCGCACGAAGTCGGCGACCGGTGGCGGCGCGGCGGTGGCGAGGCTCGCGAGCGCGGCGAACAGGACGCCCGATGTAGGTGCAAGAAGGCGATGCGATCCGTGCATGACGGCAATCCCTGGCACCGTCCCCCGACGGTGATGGCCGCAGGGACGCATGGCGCGATCAAGCCCTGCCCCCGGGGCCGGGATCCCGGCGCGGTCGAACCACGACCGCGGCGCGATCGGACGTCGCCTTAGACCGACGATGCGAGCGTATCCAGGGCGACCACGACGGAAACAGGAATGCTGGCGCAAAGGCGCTGTGCTTTGCAGGTCGGTCCGTAGGGTGGAATGAGCGCAGCGAATTCCACCGTCGCCGCCGAGACGGCCAGCCCCACCGCACCCGACCACCCCGGAGCAACCGCCCCTCTGGCAGCCAGCCCGAACCGCGCGTAAGGTTTGACGGCCAGCCATCGATGGCCGGCACGGAGGGGGACATGGAGCTTCACCCACGCGACGCGCGCGACCGCACCCCGCGGTTCGCCGGCCATCTTCGCCACGCCGTCATCGCGGCCGCACTGTTCCTGTGTGGCTGCGTCAGTTATGCGCCCACCGTGCCCGAAGGCTATGCAGGCGCCACCGTGCTGCTGGAAGACACCTGGATTTCCGACCACGCCACCCGCGCGACCTTCTTCGTTGTCACCCACATCGACGGCCGGCCGGTGCAGAACTCGCTGGTCGAAACCCGCAAGGCGAGCGCGGGCGAGGGCTTCGCCCTGCACGGCCGCGTCGTGGCCACCCGCCAGGTTCCGGTCCGCCCCATGCGCCTGCGCCTTGTCGGCACCCACATGACCGCCGCGCCGATCCACGAGGTCGCCGCCCGTCTGATGGGCACGTTCCAGAGCGTCGACGGTGAAGTGGACTTCGAACCGGTCGAGACCGGCGTCTACCGCGTGACGGGGTCGCTCAGTCCGGAGCAGTCCTGCGTCTGGGTTGAAGAAGGGTGGTCACGGGCGGCGGTGACGCAGAAGGTCTGCACGCCTGAGAAAAACAGATAGGGCACGCTCGAAACTGCAGTCCGACATCCAAGCCAGAACCTTGATTCGCCGCCTGACTCGTCTACACAGCGGTGCGAGCCGCATGACTGCGCCCGTTACGTTGCCCGCGCACCATCGTCGGCAGGGTCGTTGGAAAAGCCACGTGCGAGAGGATGACCCATGAATACCCTGATGATGGCAGCGCTCCTGTCGATCGGCGCGGGCTCTCAGTCCTCACTTGACGAGACGTTGGGCGTCGAGATCGTTTCCATGCTCGCAGACGACTACGTCATTGGCGTTGCTGAGCAGTGGGCGCCGCTGGGCGGAGACGACGAAAGCGTGGTTGTTTCTGGACGCCTGCTTATTCGCACGGCGGCGTCAGAAGAGTGGCTGAACGTTACTGGTGCCAGTCCCAGCAGCATTACAGGCGTGCTTGGTCAGGAAGTATACGCATACTATCGACTTGTAAATGGCGCGAGCGGCCAGTCACGTTCGCTGGTTGTGCGTCCCGTGCTTGGCGCTATTGCACGCGAGGATGGCTTGCAGCTCCGATCACCGGACGCCTTGAGAAAGGACGGTATGGCTTTCATCGAGTCGGCGGGCGAATGCCCGAGTTCGACGAAGCGATTGCTGGCTGATCTGGCGGGTCGACGGCAGCAGCATGCAGTCGATCAACTGTTCGGCACGAAGGTCCTCTCCAGCATTGAGGTCGTTTGCCTGGTCAGAGCGATTTCATCGAAGGAGCCCGTCATGCAGGGAAGTTTCGCTCCTCCCTATTGGTCGACCGAGGGGGTCTACCATCACCGATTCAGAACACTGGGAAATCTGGTTGCCTACCTGCTTCCGTTGCGAACAGGTTGCAAACTGTACCCGAGGACGTTTCCGATGCAGGCGACAGACCCCGATCGGTTGATTGCTGCATGGGGCTATTTGCTCTCTCGTGCTGCTGCTGACGGCGGGGGTGTCGGAATCTCAGACGCAAGCGCGGGTGCGGGCGCGGGCGCTGCAGTAGGCGAGTGCCTGTTGGGCCTTCGGTCGGGCTCGGACCCGGGGGCCTCGCGGAGGGCTCGCTCGGACTCGCGTAGTGGATGAGCACCGCGCCGAGCAGGAACACCAGGACGCCCAGCGCGGGAAGGATCCACATCAGGGCCAGGGCGTAGCGCGCATGCCAGTGCGCGATGCGCGCCTGGTCCGGATGCCCCTTGGGGTACACGATGAGATGAGCAGCGTGTTCGAATCAGGGGTCAGAGTACAGTTTCTGAAAGAGCCTTCATGCTGCTGTGACTGCAGGATCGGTCCATCGCTGACCAACGCCAGCCGCATGTCGTTTGCCAAGAGGGCGAGACGTATCGCCCCGCGACTCGACAGGACAACAGTCCAACACGCGGCTCAGTGGTAGTCATCCTCCAGCTGATGCCGAACCGCGACCACGAGCACGTCTGTCGCGGATTCGATCTCCACCAGCGCGACGTAGCCTGATCGTCCGAAGGCGATGACCAGTTCGCGCAGGAAGGCGCTCTGGCCCGCCTTTCGGCAAGTGAACGGGGAGGTGCGCAGCGTCTCGAAGCCGGCTCGGATGGCGGCGATGGCCTGTTCTGCCAGCGCGAGGTCACCGCCGTCCCGCTCGAGTTCGCGTTGGAGATGAAGTCGAACAGGCGATCGAGGTCGTCCGCGGCCTCGCGGGTCAGGCGAACGCGGAAACTCACTTGCGCGGCGTGCGCGGTCTGCCTTGGCCCGCGCGGGCGCTGTCCAGCTTGCGCTTGAAGTCCGGCGAGGACCTCGTCCGCGGTCACGTAGTCGTTCTTGCGTCGGGCTTCGTCTCGCGAGCGCAGTCCGCGTGCGATGAACTCGGCCTGGACACGCCGGCGTTCGACGCTGGCGCGCACCGAGGCTTCGACGAACTGCGAGAGGGTCTCGCCTTCGCCCAGCACCGATTCGACTTCCGCGCGGAACTCGGGGTCGACGCGGACGGACGGGATGGTGGCGGTCTTCATGGCTGCAACGTATCGCAAGTGCGATGCACGGGCAAGCGCAGGGCTTGGGAAGCCGAAGGCGCGATCATGGATTGGGCCCGGCAAGGGCCGTGGCCCCCTCTCCCCACCCACTCATTCCGGCCCGCGCTGTTCGCGCGCGTGTTCGGTGGGCCGCCGCATGCGGCGGCAATTCCCACCTCACCCACCAGGGGAGAGGGGCTCAGACCTTGGCGTCGTGTGGTCTGCACCAATTGCGGATCGTTACAAACTCATGATCAGTTGGAGGACTCGCAAGGTTTGGGCGCCGCCAGCTGCGACCACCACGCAAAGGTCAGGCCGCGCTCAACCCCGCATACGCCACCACCAACCGCTTCACCCCCACCTCGGCGAAGTTCACCATCACCACGAGGTGTGTGCCGCTGCCCTCGTAGCCCATCACCACGCTTCGCCGAACTTGGCGTGCATCACCGGTGCGCCGAGCTTGAACGGCGGGGCGTCGTCGGCGACGCCGCCGCGCGGGCCGAGTCCGCGGGATGCGAGGAAGTCCTCGGCGCTGCGCCCGAAGGACGCAGGCCGCGACACCTGGGCGCGTGGGCGCACTTCCATCAGCACCTGGTTGGGCAGTTCGCTGATGAAGCGCGAGGGGCGGTTCCAGGTTTCCATGCCGTGCAGGCGGCGCGATTCGGCGTAGCACAGCACGAGTTTCTTGCGCGCGCGGGTGATGCCGACGTAGGCGAGACGGCGTTCCTCTTCCAGCCGGCCGGGTTCGTCGAGCGATTTTTGGCTGGGGAACAATCCGTCCTCGAGGCCGACCAGGAACACCAGCGGGAACTCGAGGCCCTTGGCGCTGTGCAAGGTCATCAACTGCACGCAGTCTTCCCAGGCCTCGCCTTCGGCTTCGCCGGCTTCCAGCGCGGCCATCGAGAGGAAGGCGGTGAGTTCGGTCAGGCCAGCGGCTTCGTCCTCGCTGGTGAGCACGAAGCGGCTGGCGGCGTTGGTGAGCTCCTCCAGGTTCTCGACCCGGGCTTCGCCCATGCCCTTGCTGTCGTTCTCGTAGAAGGCCTTGAGGCCGGAGCGTTCGATCGCCTCGCCGAACCGTTCGGCGAGCGTCAGTTCGGCGGTTTCCTGGGCCAGCGTGTCGATCAGGCTCATGAAGGCCTGCAGCGCGTTCTTGGTGCGACCGGCCAATGAGCCGGTCGCGACCTCGGCGATGGCCGCGCTCCACATCGAGACGTCGGTGGCGCGGGCGCGCTGGCGCAGCGCATCCAGCGTGCGCTCGCCGATGCCGCGTGGGGGCTGGTTGACGGCGCGCTCGAAGGCCGCGTCGTCGTGGCGGAAGGCGATCAGGCGCAGGTAGGCGAGCGCGTCCTTCACCTCCGCGCGGTCGAAGAAGCGCTGGCCGCCGTAGACGCGGTAGCGGATGTCGTGCACCAGCAATTGCTCTTCGAACAATCGCGACTGCGCGTTGCTGCGGTACAGGATGGCGCAGTCGGTGGGGCTACCGCCGTCCTTGATGTGTTGGCGGATGCGCTCGATGACGAAGCGCGATTCGTCTTCGGCGTTGAAGGCGGGCGTAGAGGTCGATCGCCTCGCCGTCGCCGGCCTCGGTGAACAGGGTCTTGCCGAGGCGGCTGGGGTTGTTCGCGATCACCGCGTTGGCGGCGGCGAGGATGCGGCCGGTGGATCGGTAGTTCTGCTCCAGGCGCAAGGTGCCGGCGGCGGGGAAATCGCGCAGGAACTGCTGCACGTTCTCGACCTTGGCGCCGCGCCAGCCGTAGATGGCCTGGTCATCGTCGCCAACCACGAACACGCGCGCGTGCTCGCCGGCCAGCAGGCGCACGAAGGCGTACTGGATGGTGTTGGTGTCCTGGAACTCGTCGACCAGCAGGTGCTGGAAGCGCTCGCGGTAGTGGCGCAGCAGGGCGTCGTTGGTCAGCAGGGTCTCGTGCACGCGCAGCAGCAGTTCGGCGAAGTCGACCAGGCCGGAGCGGCGGCAGGCGTCCTCGTAGGCCGAGTAGACGTCGATCCAGGTCCGCGTGGTCGGGTTGTAGCCGGGGTCGATGGCGTCGGGGCGCTTGCCCTCGTCCTTGTGGTGGTTGATGAACCAGGTGCCCTGCCGCGGCGGGAAGCGCGCCTCGTCGATGCCGAGTGCCTGGATGGTCTTCTTGACCAGCCGCTGCTGGTCGTCGGCGTCGAGGATCTGGAAGGTCTCGGGCAGGCGCGCCTCCTTCCAGTGCTGGCGCAGCAGGCGATGCGCGATGCCGTGGAAGGTGCCGACGGTGAGCCCGCGCGAATCGCGGCGCAGCAGGCCCTCGATGCGGTGGCGCATCTCGCCGGCGGCCTTGTTGGTGAAGGTCACCGCCAGCACGCCCCAGGGCGAGACGCGCATCACCTCGGTCAGCCAGCCGATGCGATGGGTGAGCACGCGCGTCTTGCCGGACCCGGCGCCGGCGAGCACGAGATAGTGCCCCGAAGGCGCGCAGACGGCCTCGCGCTGCGCCGGGTTGAGCGCGTCGAGCAGGTGGGAGACATCCATTGGAGGGATTGTAGGGGGGGCGGGTGGTGGGAGGTCGTTGGGGCGTGGGGATCGGGGGATGAGGGCCCAGGGCCCAGGGCCCAGGGCTCAGGGCTCAGGGCCCAGGGTGCAGGGTGGTCTGTGGGAGCGGCGCGTGCGCCGCGATGCTTTTCGATGCTGCGGCAGGATGGTCGCGCTGCACGCAGCGCTCCTACACCATCGCGACATGCCTTGAGCCGGACGCCCCGCCGGCTTTTCCCTGGGCCCTATACCCTGGGCCCTGGGCCCTTCATCCCAAGCGCCAAACCCTGGACCCCGCCCTCCCGCAGCAATCCCCGAGGCCCCGCCCCCTACAATCCCCCCATGCCCCCGCTGCTGACGCCGTTCTTCCACGCGCCCACCTTCACCTGGACCTGGGTGGTGGAGGACCCGGCGACGCACGCGGCCGCGATCGTCGATCCGGCGCTGGACTACGACCCGAGGTCGGGGCAGGTGGGCACGCTGCTGGCCGATGCGGTGATCGCCCACGTGCATGCGCACGGCTTGCACGTGCAGTGGATCCTCGAGACCCATGCGCACGCCGACCACCTCACGGCGGCGCAGTACCTCAAGCAGCATCTCGGCGGCGCGGTGGCGATCGGCGCTGGCATCGTCGCCGTGCAGCGGCATTTTGCCGGGGTGTTCAACCTCGGGGGCGACTTCGCCATCGACGGGTCGCAGTTCGACCACCGGTTCGTCGACGGCGAGCGGTTCCGGATCGGCGAGTTGCAGGTCGAGGTCCTCGCCACGCCTGGGCACACGCCGGACAGCCTGTCCTACCGCATCGACGATGCGCTGTTCATCGGCGACACGCTGTTCGCGCCGGACGTCGGCAGCGCGCGCTGCGACTTCCCCGGCGGCGACGCGGCGACGCTGTGGGCGTCGATCCAGCGCATCCTGGCGCTGCCGGCCGACACCCGGGTCTGCCTCGCCCACGACTACCCGCCGGGCGGGCGCGAGCCGCGCGCCATCGTGCCGCTGCACGAGATGCGCAGA